>JAQIWR010002032.1:0-12104 GCA_034695945.1 Glomeris hexasticha
ATAGGTACCCCCCCCCCTGCCATATGCTATATGAAGGTCGTATGCCCACTGTAAAAAGCATTCACTGTGTAGTACATACCACCACAACTACTGTATCCACTGAAAGTGAAACTTGTATTTTGGCAAAAAACTCCAAAATATGAATTATCACAACAGCTACTCGTGTTTCACCGTTGATTCAAACTACAAACTAGGTTTGCAGAAATCCACCAACACTATTTATAAGGTTTGAATATATTTTCTGTTTTCCAATTATACGTATATACCTATAAATTAACACGGTACACCATAGCATGTGATATTTTGTACATTATCGCAGGATATTGTGTCAAATTTTATTACCTTTCCCACCTGTGTTATCGCTAAACATAAAATCCAAAACTTGGCAAGATTTCAGATGTGCTTAATTGCATGCATGCAGAATATTGAGCAAAATAAGCTGAAATATTTGTATAATTTATTCATATTTATCTTGGAGTACAATTTACTTATAAAAAGTAGCCTATTATTTGTAAAATATTAGCTCATAAAATATGACATACATGTATTGTCATAATTTTTGTGGTTTATTGTTAGATAAATTCATTTTAAGAGAAGTTTTCGTTGCTCCTCACAGTTGAATTTAATCTAAGATTGGTCGACATTCATATTTCAAGATCATAAATCTTTTGAAATCCATGCATACATATGTCAATACATTTCCTTTCCTATTAGGACTTATATTATTATAAATGACTCAAGCAAGTACTTTTTTCCAGTTAGTGATTTACCCTTGAGACTTTTATTTGCATGCAAGTTAAGCTCAGTCTTGCATGCAGAGCGTTGATAATTACCTACATTTGTACTTTGACTATAGGCTGACTTGAATTTAAAGTAATTGCAGTTAATAACATTGTAACTATTAAGCCGAGGTGAAACAATTCATTTTTTGGCCACATGCACCTTGGCAAAAATTAGGGATTTCATTAGGCATAAATATGTGTACACTACTTTATTCATATAAAAGTATCATTAAAGGAGAGAACAGTTTTGTCCAGGAATCAAAGAAATTAACATTATGATACAAAATGGAGTTTAAAAAAACAATGTTTCTGATATTACACAGGAACTGCTTGCACTTTGAGCCTCCTGTTTTCATATATGAAAATATGGGTTGAGATTATGGAGAAAATTCTGTTGCATTCATGCAGATTACTCCAATTCTCACTTTCTGTTGCGTTGTTCAAAGATAACCACACCACATATACAAAGAAAGATAAGGTATTCTTTCTCAGAATTATTGAACTTGTCATGTTATAATTTATCGTGTTTCTTTGTTAAAATACTGTACATCCAGATTACGCAAAGATACACAGAGAAGGGATCGTCTCAGGATAAAAATAGTTTGACGTCATGCGTTCAAATTTGTGTCCATCATAATGTTTTAAAATTAAATTGTCTTATATTTAATGAACTAAATATACTATATTATTAAACACCGCTTTGATCACTTCCACCAAGTTTGATTGATCTTTAACAAATGACTTAATATATGCTATATGCATGGTCCTTATAATTGACATCTTTGCCATGTAATATGTCTTATTAAGCTCAAATTAGTATGGACATATTGCATACAATGAGATGTTACATAATGGCATGTTTTATTAGTAGCAGCATAATGGAGTGATTGTAAAAAGAAAATGTATAAAGACTTCTACAAATCTGGAACACCATGGAAAAAGTCTTTGTTTTCATTGCAATAAAAGTTGTAGTACTATTATTACCATGTGACTTATTGTGTTTTACTAGCCCACTCGTTATAGATAATCTGTGTTACATCGCACTTGACATTTGAGTGCCGAGAAAATGGCCACCAACTACTATATGATTCATATCTAATTCATATATTTTTCTTTAATCTAGTTTGGTGAAAGAGGATCGGGTTTGAGACCACGTGGTGAACTACAAGACTTCCACAAAATTCGCGCCAAATGCTTGAGGAATGGAGAATTATTCGAGGACCCCGAATTTCCTGCATTGGACTCGTCCATCTTCTACAGTCGAAACCCACCCAAGCCATTTGAATGGAAACGGCCCACTGTACGTATCAAGTATGGCATGCCAAAAGCCACATTACTAATATCACATTTACATCACCAACTTCATCAGGATTCATATACATTTTTCGACAAATAACCTAAAACAATACTTTTTAAGAACAATAAACAAAAGATTACACTGTTGCAATCAACGTTTGCAATATTCGGAAAACACTTTCTGATCAGATATGATAGCAGCTTACACACCCAACAGATATATACATCAATTAATTCAATTATGAAGATATATTGCAAACAAACATCTCCATGCTAAGTGGCTAGATTATCTATGGCAGACATTGACACGAATACGTCTACACTATGTAAGCAAATTAATCAATATTATCGGCCAATTTGTGGCTATGCCATCTGGCTCTTTATCTGGAAAGCATCACGTGACCGAGATCATCGAAATAGAAATGGTTTAAAAAACAAACAGATGCAAGGAAGTTAAAAACAAACTTGGCAGCAATGCTTCATATAAATCTGGGTTTATGTACTACTGGACACCATGACAGATCCTTTTTTAAGATAGAACATAAACAAACATTCACACGATGTGCAATATGTTACTTCTGCACACAGGGACCGTATAACGAACATGGCCGTCCTTGAGCATCATTACTAGTGGGAAGTATCTTATATCACACAGCTGAAAAAGGCATGAGATGTCTCAAAATAGATACCCTTATAATGCTACTTATATACTACTACTGATATAATGAACATTTGGCAGTCATAAAGCTAGGTGCCAATGCTGAGGAGCAGGGAACATGTGCCCTTTGATGACCATATGGACCATTGAATATTATTCCAGCTATTGATTACAGAAACCCTTCCTAAACATTGTTACTTTGCAGGAACTATGTGAAAACCCTCGTCTGTTTGTTGAAGGTGCAAGTCGCTTTGATGTCCGTCAAGGAGAGCTAGGTACAATTCAAAATTTCTAACTTAATTATTTAGTTAGATTTGACTACCTAATAATTAACGATCCTATGTCTGCATAGGTGACTGCTGGCTGCTTGCAGCAATTGCTAATCTCACACTCAACCAGTCATTATTTACAAGAGTGGTTCCCGATGATCAAAGTTTCGTCGATGACTACGCCGGCGTCTTCCACTTCAGGTTTGTTGCAGAGTGGATCAATTAACTATGATATATAGCACATATTAATTTCTAACCAGTTTAAGTTTAACAAACAAATGAACACTTATTACAGGTTCTGGCAGTATGGGAAATGGGTGGACGTTGTTGTTGATGACCGGCTTCCAACCTACCACGGCCGTTTGGTTTTCATGCACTCCAATGCGCAGAATGAGTTCTGGAGTGCATTGGCTGAGAAAGCATATGCTAAGTATGACACATTTCAGACTGAGGTTCATTATTCCATGGCATTAATACCTGTTCCAATACAGGCTGCATGGATCTTACGAGGCCCTAAAAGGTGGTACGACGTGCGAAGCGATGGAAGACTTCACGGGAGGTGTAACAGAGGTGTACGAAATGCTGGACAAGACTCCACATAATCTGTTCCATATAATGCTGAAGGCTTATGAAAGGTCATCTCTAATGGGATGTTCTCTTGAGGTATTTACCACCAAATGCCTTATTCCCGTCCAACAAGGCATCGTACGTTAACGTAACCTTTCCGCAATAGCCTGACCCAAACGTTACTGAGGCCGAACTACCAAATGGACTCATAAGAGGACATGCCTACAGTGTGACTAGAGTAAAAATGGTGGACATCAAAACACCAAATGCAAGTGGGAAAATTCAGCTTGTAAGAATCCGAAACCCGTGGGGTAACGAAGCTGAATGGAAAGGTCCTTGGAGTGACAAGTATGATATTTCTCTCAGTATAAGTTACTCTTCAATGTTATTAAATTATGGATATGTAAGCATTGTAAATATATTTTCCTATTCCAGGTCCCAAGAATGGCGTTTCATCCCAGATGGAGAAAAGCAAGAATTAGGCTTAACATTTGAAGCAGATGGAGAATTTTGGTTTGTTGTTCGAACATTAATTTAATTGAAATTGAAGCTCTGCAACATAACATTAACCAACTATTTGTATTTGAAGGATGTCTTTTAAAGATTTTGTCAATCAATTCCAACGGGTTGAAGTTTGCAATTTGAATCCCGAGTCGTTGGACGAAGGCGTAGATGGTTGTTGCGGACAGAAGAAATGGGAAGCAAGTGTCTTTGAAGGAGGTTGGACAAAGGGACTGTCAGCTGGTGGATGCAGAAACTTTTTAGGTACAATTTCCTATTTCAATAAAAGGTTTTTCAAAATATCAAACCCAAATGATAACCGCGTTAACTTGTACATACACTCGTACAGAAACATTCTGGCATAATCCCCAGTACAGAATTACATTGGAGGACCCTGATGATGATGATGACGACGACGACGATGATGGCAAGGGTAACTGCACAGTCATAGTTGCTCTGATGCAAAAGAACAGGAGGACAATGCGCAAAATGGGAGTTGAATGTCTCACCATTGGATTCGCCCTTTATAAAGTAAACTCCAAATACAAATTTCCCTCTGCTAGATGCTATTCTATGAACTATAAATTGTATCTAGGTGGATAGTCCTGACACAGCACCAACACCATTGGATAGAAACTTCTTCAAATATAATACTTCAGTGGCAAGATCTCCAACGTTCATCAACATGCGAGAAATTACATCCCGGTTCAAATTACCACCTGGAACTTACTGCATAATCCCATCCACATTTGAACCAAACGAAGAAGGTGATTTCGTTCTGAGGGTGTTCACAGAAAAGAAAAGCGATATTAGGTACTATATTTGACACTATGATATTATGCAACATTCTATTAATTAATTATTTTTTGCTACTTTGCAGAGAAAATGATGATGAAGTTGGTATGCAAGAACCGGATGAGAGTGTATGTAAAATTGTCCGAATAACAAGAATACATTGTAATAGGGCCCATTCATTAATTAGGTTCCTACATCTGCAAACCAGTTATTGCAACTAAAACGTATTTGTTAGCGAACAAAATAAAATGGTGGGAGTTAGGTTTGCAAAATGAAACTACAGATTCAGATGTTGGAGCCTAATTACAGATGAATGTACGAGAATACTTTGCAAAGTACTGCTGCTCTAGTTCACTTCCTTTTAAACATGACAAGCAATGCATTCACATTGCTTGCGTAAAGAAATGCCGTATGATGATGACATGCGCACACCTCACAACTAATTACCACGTGTCTTGATACACTGTATATGTGAATTAGAAGCATGTAGCATCTCTGTATTCACTCACATTTTGCTCGCTCACGTAGTTCTTTTTGCCCGTTGCTTCTCCCACTCGTGTATATAGGGCAGAAATAAGCCTTCTCCGAGTCCGAACGTGCCAAAAGTTCCACCACCTTATGTCAGAGTAAGTGACTATTGGTCCAAAAGGCATTGGCTTTCATTCCTTCTAATTGTATTATACCTCTTATTTCCTCACATATTATCTGCTATGTAATAATTACTCTTACTGTAGTACACTCTAATTACGGCATAAACCACTTCTTCACTCTGCCGTAAAACCAACCTCATCCAGTTGTATTGTTTTAAACTGTGTTATAACGTGTTAACAGGCTCGAGGTGAACCAAGTATCGAATCGAAAGAAGCTATTAAAGCCATTTTCAAGAAAATATCCGGAGAAGACATGGAGATTGATTACGAGGAACTCAAACAAGTTCTAGATATTGCGCTTAAAAAAGGTAATGTTTCAATATTGTGGCTTTTTACTTGGTTAGACAATATATAATCGCATGTTTTATGGGAAATGAATTGTTTCTTTGATCATGTCCATTTTAACCATTACTAATCCGACCATTTTCATCTCATCGTTTAACTGCTATTTTCCATCTTTGCATTCATCCAGATGAAAAAGATGGTAAGGAAAGGTTTTTTAGTGCATTAATCATTGTGATCTCAGTTCATGCACAATTCCTTAAATAAAAACATTAATATGGAAACTGGAATTAATGCTATTTTGTAATCCAAACAGATTTTGCGTTCGAGGGATTCACAATTGACGTGTGCCGAAGCATGGTTGCAATGATGGACGTATCCTTCCCCACAAAAAACAAACCATTACACATTTTAATATAGATCCACTTTATATACACAGTGTATAATTTATTATAAAACATATCGGAAATATTTTGCCATTTTCGCACAAAAACCCTAACTCCAAATTCATGCAGGTTGACCGCTCTGGGAAATTAGGTTTTGAGGAATTCGTTGAGCTTTGGAAAGATGTAATAACCTGGAAGGTATGTGCAAAAAACATGCATACAATAACATTTCAAGTAGCAGATTATTGATTATTTTTGTATAATAGAATGTGTTCAAAGCCCACGACAAAGATGGTGGAGGTCGATTGAACACCTTTGAACTAAGAGGAGCACTCGGTGAAGCAGGTCAGAAATTTAGAAAATTCTTATCAAATGCATTTCTAACTTCAATAACTAAACTCGAAATTGTTTCATACATATGCATTCAGGTTACAAGGTGAATTACCACATCTTACGAGTTTTGGTGATGCGGTACGGAAGAAAAGATGGCACCCTTACTTTTGACGACTTCATAACTTGCGCAGTTAAACTTAAATCCATGATAGGTATGCACACATGTGTAAATGCCATGTAATTATTGTCATTGCATTATAAATGAAGAGAATTTTTTTTTTTAGAAACGTACAAAAATAAGGATACAAAAAACAACAATCAAGCAACATTTTCACTCGAAGAGGTGAGTAGCCGTACAAATAAATCTCACGGATTAGTTGATCTAATCATTTATTTTTCCATTCCAATATTATTACAAAAATTTTACATTTATTTTACTTCATTGCAGTGGATTGAGAAAACAATGTATGCTTGAAAGAAAGAACTGCAAAACATCATCTCATCATGAAAACACCACCAAAGATCTTCTAACTGTACTTACAATTCTTCTTCCAATAATTAATCTGGAATAGTACACTAGTTTACCAAATCCAAGTGCAGTTAACTGTGCCAAATGTGCCACTATTTTAGCTCCAGTATTATATTATACAAATTGCACATTCGTCTCATGCAATCATATTTATAAAATGTCATCCATCGATCTACTGTAGATTTCTTTTATACTTTCTGAAAACTTGAACTCCTTATTTACTTAATTTTAATTAATTTCCATTAATGAGTCAAGTTTCAGTTTTAGATGGTTTAATTTAGCCAAACGAGTGCAGTTTGCCAAATACATAATTACTAAACTTACGAGCTTATACTAACTATTAGATTTAAGTTACATAGATGTTTAAGGACAGGGCACAACCATTCAGAAATGTAACTCTAGTATTGGAAATATGTGTAATGTATTATGCAACCTGCTTGATGTGGCCATTGTTCTTCCACGTGAAACTCTGTACAATGTTGTTTAATTATTACCTGTACATGTGTAGCTATTCTTATGTAAATGCTAATATATATGCGATTTTAATTATGCAGAATTTAATTGTATAAAATAGCCTTCACGTATTTTACCTGTTTTAACATGTGTATTATTTTTAAATACATAATATATTCTCAACTTCAGCAAGTTTTTATAGGTACCTGTGTGTAATTTAAACAACTCATTTGCTTTTTTTTCAATAAAGTATAGTCTTCAATACATTTCTTCTTTTTGCAATTGAGAATTTGACTGATTGCAGCGCAACCTACACTCAATTTTATAAACAACCTACCTAATCACGTAATCCGATTTTTTGACCTACAAAAAAAAAAGGATTTCGTAAATTACCGTTTCCTTTGGGTAGATCGATCAATGACGGACCAATCGGGGGAGTGCAATCTACTGACGTCACGATACGTTGCTCAGCGACACATTGTAACAGATTCAAAGTCGGAGCGCCCTCTGGCGCCGTTTCATACACTACATCATCTATTTATCTTTCAATCTAGATAATGCTTAACGATTGTTGTTTGTGGCCACTCAAACATTTCAATCACTCAATCCATAATCCTATTGCTAAAGTAGCTTCAAAACTCACATAAACCGGCCTATATATTTAAACTTCTGTTCTAGGTGTTTTTAATTGTGTCTATATAGTTGTGATAAACGCAACTTGATTAAAATTGCTCGACTATGAGGCCAGTTTCTCAATCAGCCAAATGACGTCATCACCAACTGAAAGGACACGTGTAGGATCTCGACTAAAAGCATCAATTCGGAAATTTGCCCAATCAAAAAAACCCCAACAAGTCCCATACCTACTAATCTTGTCAGAATGTGGGTGTAGTGAAGAGATGTTCAAACAGTACCATCAAGACAAACAAAATGGCGCCCAATATACAGGGGAAATAAAAAAACAAGGTTACAAGTGCAATGGCAACACTATTGGAAAAACAGACAAGTGCCTCTTTGTAAATAGGGCCTATACCTGCTATTCATTGGGTATTCATTTAAAAAAAAACTAAATAATGGAGCTGAAAACTTATAATAAGCTTATTTCGGAAATCCGTTTAGTACGTCAGCTGTGACGTCACCAAATTAAAATTACTATCTCATTATCAGCGGACTGTAATGAAGGTTAATGTGCCCATCCATCCATTCTCGCTAATTAACTTAGGTCCCTTTCTAGGTGTTATAGTGCAGTATAAATAAGACACATCACCACATAGTTCACAGTTCGAAAAGTATAGTTAGTTAGTTAATTTTGTTACAATATCACCAGCATATTGACCCAATGGAACAATAAACAACTGCATTAAATTACATTTACCAATACCAGCAGTGTCCCAAAATAAGTCTTTTGTGGGGATCGAAGATGTTGAAAATAAACAGTAATAAGATATAAATGAGAGTGTATAGCTTAGAGGCGAAAATCTTTGTATGAAACCAATACTTTTCATGTGACCTTCTTATTTTAGATGGCATATTATGTGGCCATGTGAGCACCCACATACTTTTTATCATCTATACAGATATGATGTGAGCAGTGTGGGCTCACTATCCTATACTATATCCTATACAATCCTTATACATCAAACACAAATGCTCTGTTCTCAATGGAAATGACATACTTGTGTGGGTTTTAACAAGGCATTGGCAAGTTCAAGTAGGGCAAGTGTGCCTTATTCATCTATGTCTCAAACTTTTTCCCATAATGCATGCATATTATCCAATTTGTCAATGATGTAATATTAAACAACTTTAAACAGTCTACCTATTATTATTGGACGCACTGCACTGCTCAAACCTGAAGCCCATTATTGCAGAAAGTAAAGGGACATTAAAATAAAAGTGAGATGTGACAGGGGGATCGTCAATTAATCACGTTCATTATTCCCACAATACCAAATAAAAGCAAGTAAAATATATAGAAACCGGTTTAAATAATATATCAGGAATATAACTGTGCTCAAGCCGGTTGTGTGTACGTTGACATTTAAAGTAGAAAGATGGATAGGGAAACAAAAGTGAAAGGAGCATTTTCAGCTGACTGCTATATACACAATTCAATGTGCATGCAGCGTGATATCGATCGTGATAGTGACGTCAGAGTAGGTGTTGCCCAGCATTTTGCTATTGGTGTATTGTGGGAGAAGGAGCTGCAGGCGACATCTGCCACCACTTGCCAACGACCGACTTCCAGTTGGTCTGAGAGAAAAGCTCCTTTCCTCGGACACCTCTGCGAAACGACCACGGCCACAACCACCACCACGAACTCGTACCCTCAAAGCCACAAGCTTCTACCTGAAGGTAGAGCCTTCCAATTGTTAACCGACTGACGTACAGTCAGCCATGTCACCACCTCCATCACCACCAACACCACCATCATCACCATCGAAACGAACGCGGACGACTTGCCGGTGCTCTTCGCGGACCGCACCGGCCACCACCTCTAACGCGACCGTTCTCACGGTCATGTTGGCAATGGTCTTCGTGTTGTTCATCGAGCCAACGTCATCTACTTCTCACGTCTACAGCAATTCCTTTTTGGTGGAGCTGTCCGACGACCTGGGACACGGTGCCGCATCGGCAGTTGCCCGCCGCAACGGTTTCGTCAATTTGGGACCGGTAATGTTTCTAACGAGTCATTCAATTAATCTATATCTCTGTCTTACAAGCCTAAACGATTACTGGCAACTTCACATTGGTGCAATTTGCAAGGGAGAGTTAAAAAATTATGTTGATCACTTTGCGTTAACGTCACGTGCTAAAAATGTCCTGCGCAGGCCAAATTTTAACCCTCACCTAACCCTACTTTCTAATCTGTTGCCTTATAATAAATACCCTGTACATTTCACTTAACTTCTTACACAAATAACAAAATTTTACCCAAAATGCAGCATAATATGTTTACCTCTTAATGGATTAAAATAAGGAAAACTTCAAATTCAGTATGGAATCACACTCATATTACATTTCAAAAAATTCTATTCATGTGTCTGCAAGTTATAGGTTTAACAATGGGAAAAGTAAAATTACCCTATGAGAACAACTATTTGTGTTACGTTGAATCAATGTTGAGAAAATTACATGAGAACTGAATTTATGAATGTTAAAGGAACATCTGGCTTACTTTGTTTCAACTACGTACGAAACCTGTATTTTGGTGCATTTTAACTGATAAGTAATGCTACAAAAGACATGACGCAACATTTAAACGACCACATTTCAACATACCTATGTGCAACTTCAATCATTTTAAAATTACCAATTAACAATCCATATTGATATGTAGCTCATTATATGAGAAGTAAATTCCAGTAATGAACAATAAAACCCCAAATGAAATTAGGACATTCTATGAGATGAGATTTAATTCTTCATTATAAACCAATTCACAACATTAATTGGCTCAATTTATTATTTATAAAATCTTAAAAATTCAACTAAAATCAATGTACTTTTTCTTGCACTCGAAACTAAATATAAAGGGATCAGATCAACATGGGAATTACAGCTGTAATTTAATGATATTCCATCGAAGAATGACGTTCATTCAAGGTAATTAACCATGTAGGAAGTGGCACTGCTAAAATAAATACATTGGTAAACTACTATGCAATGTTATACTGCAGTCCAAAAAATTGTGCGCATATAATTTTTGTACCACTGTTTTGTACTTAAAAAATGATAGAACGAGAGTACATATTTTTTTAACTTGTTTATTATCGTGAACACAACTGTCGTGAGAACTTTACAATAAAATGAACCAAGAATAATACGAGACAATATTTTTATAATTTAGAAAGTAATACAAAGCATAACTATTTACAACAAGCAAAAATTAAAATAAACTGAAAGTGTTATACAGAAATGCAAAATGGTTATAACAACATCACTGAAACAGGAAAGTGTAGGGTACAATGCTCAAAAGTAACGTTGGGCATTTTCATTAAGAAAACATTCTTGACAACAGAAACAGTATATATACACAGTATATATATACTCATCTCAAGGTTAATTGATAAAAGGTGTTTTACATGCCATCATTTCTGGCATATCTTCACCACATAATTCGAGCAGCAATACTGCTTTTTGATTGCCCATTGCAACTGCTTTCTGAAGCAAACAATCGTAAATATGTTTGCAGAAAGCAAGGTAGGAACCCTCTACCATGAAATCAGTCGTTTGGGCGCAGTTGCGTTCATTCAGTTTGGAAAGATCAAATAATTTTGAGGGTAACGCCCCAACCTCTGCACATAAATCTCTAGCTTCGTCTATGATGGAATCTAGTTGGTGGAAATCCAGCAACAAAACGTATATTGCCATGGAAAGCAATCTATCATCGGTTGATAACGGAATATGTAAGTCAGGTATTACCCCTAGCCATGGACGATCAATATCAGTGAATGGGGTAGGTTGCAATTTTATTCCAACCAGGTTTGGCAAGTTGGGCGCTATGTTTTCGAATTCAGGGTAGGTGAACACGTTCATGATGCTCATATAGGCCGACAATACTTCATTGGCGTCCATGTAATCTTCGTTGAAGAGCCAGAAC
>JAQIWR010002033.1:0-12103 GCA_034695945.1 Glomeris hexasticha
CTTTGGCGTCGTCACGTGGTCGCCATAGAGCCTGTGTATTCGCAGCGCCCCCTATAGTCGGGTGCGATAGCGAATAGTGTATATGAATGTTGTTTTGAAATGGCAAGTGATAATTGAGACAGACGGTAAGCAATCTATCTGAATGGCGACTGAAAAGCCCTTCTTGTACACTTTATTGTTTGCCACATCGCACCAATTCGATTAGAATCGATCGAAACCGAACCGAACCAAAGGTGTGATTGGCCAAGGAGATTGGCCAACAGGTCCTATGGAACCTTAACCTATACCTGGTGCCCAAACCTCCCCAACCTTTTTTCTCCAATCCCATACATTAGTAATGTTCATTGTGTGCATTGTACATATTTGCACATGTAAATAAATGTGAAAACTGCAGAAAATGTCTGCTTTAAATATTAGATACACTATATTATTCTAATATTCATTTATTCTGTACTTTATTAATATTGCACAATTTTGCAGGATATTGAACCCCTTAGTGTGTGAAGTACAGTTTTGTGCAGAATTTGTTTCTGCCGTGTAATATTTACACAGGAGAATTGGCAAAGTGTTGAGGAGGGAAGGAAGGAAGAAAGAAAGAAAAACCTTTTGCTATATTTGCAGTTGAGGCAGACATTGGAGATTAAATCCCGGAAGAAAGTGGAGGCTTAATGTGATTGGCCAAGCGACCAGAGGTGCAATTAAACCTCTATTTTGCCTCGCATATATATAACACTATCATTGGATTGAGGAGAGAAATTAGAAGAGTTGGCGGCCATCTTGAACACTTTTTCCTTGTACCTGACCAGGGAAAAAGGGAAAATGAAGAGAGAGGCCCTTTAGGGAATTGAATCTCCTCCTCCTGGGACTTAAACGTCCTGTACTATGTGCCTTCCATATTTTCTTAATAATAGTGACAGGTGCGTGACGTCGGCCAATATATCGATATATCGACTTGCGGTTTCAAATTGCTATTTCTGACAGCAAATTCGATTTGTGGAAAATGTTTCTTCAATCTACACTGTATTATTTGGAGAGAAACTGTTTATTGTGCAACTAGTAAATCGATTTACTGCCTGTCCTATTGATTCATGTATACAGGTAACACTTTATTTACCTCCTAATTTCGGAAATTCTAATCTACATTTATGGAGGACCGAGTTACATAGCAGAGCCACCTGTTGTTAACATTGTGCCCTAAACCAGGTAGTACATATTTATGTTTTAGAAATAATTGGGCCTACATACATGTCTTTAAAAAATTAAATGTCTTATATAATAGGTCTATGCTTCCAGATTGTAGAAAAGGAGTGTTTTTTTTTTTTTTTTGAAGTGGGATTTTCTTGGAAAAGTTGAACGACATACCCCTAAATAGATTTTCTTTTAAGATGACGTTTCATTTGGGAGAATGTTGTGTATGAATGTTGTTCCGGTTTTGGTGGCCATTTTGATGTCTTTTCTCGATGGTCAGGGTGTTAAGCTGTTGCTAAATCTCCCATGGTGACAGTTTAATTAAAAGATTTTCGCCATTTTGACGAGAATCTTTCCACATTTACCACATTGAAACTCCTCCTCCTCCTTCATGCCAACACATTTTTCTTACACTTTATATCAATCCTTTAAAACTTCTTTCATCTTCAACTCTTTCGTTCTTCTTTTTTTACTTATCTTTCCCAGCTGAAATGGGAGCTTATAATGTTTTTTTTTCTATCTCGTGAAATGAAATGTAGTGAAAAACTATCTTGGTATATTCGTTTTTGTCATGGGAAAAATTAGGTTTGACGACTAACAATTGAAACGCAGCATGGAAAAACGATGCAAGTAACATTTTGATGAAAATAAGTTAGTATTTACAAGATAAAATTACTTTTTGTATGACCTCCGAGGTTGTGCTTTAATTGTAACATTTTCTTTCAAAATCAATTTAAATTACTTTACATACAAAACGCAGTTTATTTTCGATCTGCTTTATCTCGCAAGAGGGCACCACTGAACCCTCTCGTTACTCTTTAAAAGAAAATGCAATTTTGAACTTCTGTATTTCCAATTCATGTCAGCAGACATTTTTTATTTCTTAACGTTAAAAATGGCCTATTCTAGTGCGTAAAATCTACAGGGTGGACTGTAATTGTAGGTGGCATTGGGCTGGATTGATGTATATTTTGACCCTATAAAATTTGACGATGCATCTTGAGTGTGCATCAATTAATTTCCTGAAACTTTCCCATATCGGCACCCCATAAACTATAAAAGCCGAGCAATAAAACTTGTCACAACCCCAACCCCCAACACTACTATACCACCCATTTCTTCTGATTATCCCACATATAAAGAAGAACTGTATAGACCTGTATCGATCCATGTCAATATCGATTGGCTCGTTTATTAATATTTCACAGTGTGTGTTACCAATCGACATTTTGGGCACGTATATTAACCCTACTTTTTGTGACTTTTTTCTATTATTATTTATATAGTACGCGAATAACACCAACAGCAATTTCGGAACAATTTTGCTAAAATTGCAGTGCTTCATGTTTTTTGATTGCTGTTTTTGTTGTTTCGGTCCCTATAAATACATTTCTTCCATTCATGTGTTTGGAAAAATATAAACTATGAGGTGCACATACCAAGTTGATGTTTTTTTCCAAATATCTTTTCCATAAATCCAATTTTTTTTGCTATTTCTTGCATTCATACATCTTCAATTAGGTTTGTTTGCTTTTTAGGGATTATTGAAGGAAATGGTCCATAAATAATGCAGTATGATCCTTGTTTCACTAGGTTTTTTTTTCTCAATATTTTACATTCGAAATATTTTCTGCTGAATTCGGATTTTATATTCCTTCCTGCGTATTTTTTAAAGTATGATTGAAATATTATTGTGTGAATCAAAAAAATTGTCTGAAAAATTCCCAAATGAAATAAATAAAAATACTAACAGCACCACCATGTGGTACCAAAGTCAAACTGATTTCCGAACAGGCTGGCCTTAAAGTTTTCTCATGATTTAGTTTAGTTGTTCATGTTGCATTATGTATGCTCCGAGCACAAAAAATAATAATGACGTCTGCAAGTTTATCATGGGAATTTTGAAACTTTTCTTTTGAGGTGTTACTCTATTATATTATGAAAAATTAAATAAAAATACTGTGGAAAAGTCAGAGAAAATTTGTATTATGGCCAAGTCACATGACCAAAAAAGAAGAAATGTTTCATAATCTGACATAAAAACTACTACATAACAGATTGTAGCTATAATGAAGGCGGAGTTGCACAGCAGCGCCACCAACGGGATAGTTTGGACGTAGGATGCAGTTTCGTATAGGTAGAATGTGTTTGACTAGGATTAATTACGAGATTTATGATTCGTTTTTGTTGATATTGGAAAGAAGGTGATGGGGGAAAAGTAGGGAAAAGAAGTGTGGGTTGAAAGGTCACGTGATTGATTTTGATTGATGATGACAGAACGCAGATAGGCGACATTTGTAAACATGGCCAACTCATCAACGCTCTTCGTCAACAGATTGCTTGCCGATAAAGCGTATTTATTGATTTTTTCTTTCTTTTTCTAGCCCCGCCCCTTCCTCCTTTCACTGTTTTATGCATGTGTGGTTACAGTGTATCTATGTATGGAGAAATTAGAGTTTGATTTGCGTCAAGTTTTATCTCGCAGTGAAGCTCGCCGCAAGGGGGTGCTTTTCTATCTTGGTGGGTGACAAATTACCGCAGTAATTAGCCTTCAGGAAATTTCAGCCTGCAAGAGCGTGTATAACTACCGTATATTTCCGGGAAAAAATATGAACAGTATGGAAGTTAATTCGGTCATTATTTTTTAATTTTGTTGTTGGGGAAAGTCGCATTTTTCAAAAATAACTACACAATTGGACATTGAGATTTTAATTCAACTTGGATACAAATACGTTTAGTGTAAATGTATAACTTTAAAATGAATGCAGCTGAGTGAAGTTCAAGGGAAAAGTTGTGTGTGCATTTTGAATACCTACTAAAAAAATACGTGAGCAAGTAAGGACCTTTTCATCACATGACCTGCATTTTTTTACTTTGATGCAGTCATTGATGAATGGATGCCACCTTTTCCCCCCTGAAACATCACATGTAAGGTATACAATGGCCCTATGCTGCAACATACACAAGTGGTGATTAATCATTGGGTCATTTTGGAAAAATGAAAACGAAGTTGGCAAGAATTTGGAAAGAATTTCCCCCATTGGGGCCATGTTTACTTCATCTATTATACGAGTTGGTAAAAATATCACTGCATTGATTGATAAACGATTGGCGGAATTAAAAACGTCTTAATAAGACCGGGTGAAAATAACCTGAAATGAATAAAGTGTCTATTATAAATCAATAATGGCGCCATTTTGTTTGTGTGCAGAGACGTCTTTCGAACGGCGATTCGAACACTGAGATGAACATTGTGGGCGTGCAGGGAAGCGTTCAGGGATCCTCCCCTTACAGAAGACAGTGTTTGGACCGGGCCAATGGCAACACCAAGCCTACCACTTTACCTGGGATCGTGCCAATGTCCGGCTTGTGTGGTGTTGGGGGGTACCTGCCCCCACGTTCCCCATCCGAGGGTCAACCACCCACCCCAACACCGTCCACTGCGTCCAGCGACGATGCCAACTCACCCACCGAACTCAACTCTTACAGAAGACTCATTGACAAACCACCACTGGTCAAGAAACTGGCTCTTACCATAGTAGACAGGGATGAGATGCGCCCCCTGGTGTCGTTTTCCAGGGAGCCTGGTGATACTCCAACGCCTCTGGTGGGAGGATATGTCAACGAGGCGATGGATGATGAAGGCAGTGTTGCAGCAGCCAAATCAAACCATGGCCAGCAACATAAGATGACCAACAATTGTCTTTCTACACCACCTTCGAGGTTACAGGTATGTACTCGGTACTTTGTACTCAATTCTGTGTATGGTGGGAAAGGAAAAGTTCGGTTCCATGGGATTCTACTGTAATTATCTACTGAAGTCACACCAACAATTACACACCTTTAATCTGTAATATTAGCCTTGAATTGAAACGTTGTACTTATGTAGACACAAGCCTGTCTGAGAAGGAAAGTGTACACAAGCCTTACATTTTATGGTGGAAAGTGTGGTAAATCTTAGCTATATTGTGTGTCCAATAACTGTGTCATATATCCCTTATACAATCCACACTAGATTTACCACTTTCCCGCCAGCAATTCACCGAAATCCTTGTCTTATTACCAAGGAGCTTTTGGGATGTTTGTGTCCAGAAGTGAAGTGTTTCCCTTACTTTTTTACTATTATTACCCCCTCCCCCCCCCCCCCCCCCCACTATGAGGATAGAGAAAGAGAGAAAGAAAAGAGGGAAAAATGGAAACAGAAGAATTATATCGATCATGTTGGTTGTGTGTGACTTTTATGTTGAAAGTGGAGATTTGAGAAGTACTGGTAGTTTCAAGTTTCAGGGATATCTTTTGGGACTTGTTTTATGCCCTTTGTCCATATTGGCTACATGACATTTGATGGTTGTTATAGTTGAGGGTTCAGAGCACTCTGGAAAAGCTGGGAAAATGGTAATCAAAGATTGTTATGAACCGTATGTGCAGAAAGAGAAGAGTCCTAATAGTTCAGAGGCCTACATGGATCAGTCTTCTGATGGAAACGCGAGCAGCAAGAGATCTTCAAGGTCCTCTTCTTGCGAAGGACACGGGTCATCACCTTCTTCTTTGCTCATTCAAGACTCCATCTTCTCCAGAGCACCCACCATCGAGTCGCACTCCAAGTGCAGGAGGACTGGAAATGGAAACGGAAGTGGAAACAGTAGTTTACTCTCTTCCGGAACCAGTGCTTCCACTCCACCTCCTCCTCCGGAGAGGTAGGTCTCTATATACGTCATCAAGTGCACTTTTCCATTCAACTACGTACTGCCAATCCAAACGTATAATCCAAACAGTATAATAATAGAAATATAAATTGTCATTGGGCAAGTAAAATATTGTGATGGGCAAATATATAAATCCAGTTTGATGTCGGTTTTGTTTTATTTTGGTAGTTCTATACACGAATGGGATATATAATGTGGTTTTAATTTTTTTTGTTCACTTTGAAAAAAGTTATTACAGTACTATACGTCTGCAGAAAAGTATTTTGAGGTACTCTGCAGAATTTTGCTTGGAAAACGCAGATGCGAAACGTTTTCAGAGAAGATCTGTAAACTTCTCCAGGTATCTAATGAACTTTATGTGCCAAATGCAAATTGTGTTTTGTTTCTAATTAAGCATTGTGTGCATAGTTTGTGTAGTGTGTTGGAAATTTTTGTTTGTGTTAAATGTTAGGATTACATTGCAATTAATTGACAGATCATTAGAAATCCTAAATGTGCAGCAAATTCTTCCGCTAAATCCTCATTCAGTGTAACTTTCACGTTTTGTAGAGTGCTACTTGTTCTCAATGATTGTCGCACATGTTACATAATGATTGAAACGAGGGAAATAAGATGTTCAATAATGTAAAACCTTATTCTCGTTTGTACATTTCAAGCAGGTATGACTCGTTGAAGTCGAACAACGAATGCGAGGAGCGGGAACTGCGAAGGGCCCCTTGGTTCCAAGCCGGCATCCCACGGTAAGCCAACACTTATTATATTAGTGACTTTTCCCTAAATTCACATATATCATCGCCATGTTTCTTATTTATTTTTCAGCGAAATTGCATTGGAAATCCTGGGGCACGAGCCCATTGGTACTTTCATGGTGCGGGAAAGCACGACGAAACTGGGATGTTACGCGCTGTCGCTGAGAGTCCCTCGCGAGTTCCAACCTTCAGGGATAGCACACTATTTGATTATGAAGACCAACAAGGGCTACAAGATTAAGGTGTTATTCTTCTACCCTTTCTATTTATTTATTTGTTCGATTATCGGTTTAAATACTTCCTCTTACTTTACGGAAGTTGTTACGTGGTTCATGTACGCATAGGCTTGCAGTTAGTTGTAAATTGTGTGAGAAACAACATAACTTTGAGGTTTTTATGTGTTTTTGGCAGGGATTCACGAAGGAGTTTGTGTCTTTGACTGCGCTGATCACGCACCATTCGGTGATGCCGGAACTGTTACCGTGCCCGTTGTCGCTGGCTCGTTATAATCCAAGTTTTTCGAGGCAAGATGGGAATCAAGATTTGGCAGACATGGAAGACGACCCCGATTATAATACGCTGTCGGATTTTCGCAAGATGATGGCAGACTTGAATGTATAGAATGGACCTTAGTGCGGCGAATTTGAGGAAAGAGGAAAATACCATTTTTGTAAGTGTCGATGAACAGGTACGAGTTGAGAGACTATATGTATAGTACTATCGCTACTACTTTGTTTGCAAATATACATACTGTGAAATCACGTGATCCCATACATAATGTTGTTGCTGATTTGTTTTATTGGGAAATAAGCCATATTTGTTTTTGTTGAAATGATGCAGGAAAACATTTCTTACTTTACAAACAATGTTGAATAATCACATCATTGCACTTTAATTAACTTATGTATATATCAAGTCTTTTGAGAAATTCGTTTTCTTTGTTGAAAAAATGTAGATATATACAATATTTTTGAAGGCAAAAGCTTGCAAAAAATTTCTTTTTACAAAATTTCATTTTTTTTAACCCCCAACACAAAAATGAATATTCAGAATTCATTTGATGTACAACCACTAGGTGTACATTTGGGAAATGTATGGAATATGTGATCAGACTGTAGAAATAATAATGATTTGTGATTTTGTTAACAGGTGATTACGATGATAGACAAAAGTATCGCGAGTGTAAATATTTGTTTTTTGTTCTAAACTTGAAAGACTGGTGTGTTTTTTGCTCCCAAATACAATATTAGAGCATTTCAAAAAATATGAAAGTGGGAAGACTGAAATGGTGTGTGTGTGTGTAAAAACAAATCAACTTCTGTGCCATATATTGAATGTAATTTTTGATTTTCTCTATAGTATTTCTCAAAGAGGAACTTAGGCATTTCACCCTTTCGCGTGCATTACAAAGCTGAAAAAAACAAACCAAAAGATTGCATAACATTATAAATTATGTGGTGGTAAATTATGTGGTCATATACATATATATTAATTATATCATGCTAGTCATTTTACTCCCTGTCTTGGTTTTTGCTGGTGAAAATGGAAAAGAAGGGAAATGCGATTTTTGGAGCTGATTATTTCTATTACTATTATTATAATAATATAAATAGTGTGCAATGTTTTCTTTTCTATTGCTTTAGTTTTAATATTAATAACGTAATAGATTTTATATCAATTATTGCTTTGCCTATATTGCCAGTCTTTCAAAAACTACGAATCTGTGTTGCGCGGTGCGAAGATGGATTTTTGTTATGTACTACGCAAGATTTCTATAATATAATTGTGTGAATGTGAGAAAGCTGCATCAATACGAACTGTTATTTTACGTGGTGTTAAGTGTGTACATTTCTCTACTCTTCCTTTAATTTATTTTTCACACGAGAAGGCAGCGTGAACTGTCGGTCGTCGCGGAAGAAGGGTACGTGTCGCGCCAGCTTTTATTGTGCGAGGAATCAAAATGTGTATTGCAGAGAGGAGTAAAGTCGAAAACTAACATGGTATATATATTTAATTGTTTCGTTCTGCAGTCAGTGTTTATTAAAAAATGTCACCATATTTTACAAGATGGCTTTTCGGCAGCTGGTGCAACTTGGCACGTAAACGTTTCGCGAAATTCTTCGGATAAAGATGACAGTGATCCTGTTAATCTGCAAATAGCTTATATCAGACATTGATTTGCAAGGTATCCTGAAACTTAAACTAGTTGTAAAAAAGTTATTAGCACTTCTAAAGTTAATTCTGAAAAGTGATTATACCTGTATCGGTTCGGTGCATTGTACGATGTTAAAATCTGGTGGACAAGTCCGAAGTTCTTTGCACTTCCACACCACATCTGAAACATAATACATATCCTTTTATTTGAGTAGGTACTATATATTAGAGTTCGGCTTTGAGTTTACTTACCCTGCCATAACCGATGAAAAACAGCTGATTCGGAGAAAAGCCACCAAGGTTCTCCGCAGTCCCTCCGTCTTCAATACCGACTTTTCTCCAAGCTTGAAAAGCCTAGAAGGGAAATGAAATATTGTGTCATGTTACACTGATAAGGTTTCCATTTTATTATGCTGAACATGTAAACAGAATATTATAGGAAACCTTGAAAGCTGCTTGGATACCGTTGAAATCTGCCACGTTCTCGTGGAGGGTTTTCAAACCGTTGACCTTTTGGATGTAATATACATTTTAATTTGCTACTTTATGCTATCTTATTAGAGTGATTCTACTAACACATAAGTTTTGGTATATAGTCCTAATGGCAATGGAGTTGGCGGTGCCTTCGGTTCCCCGAAATGGGCAGAATGCGCTGTGCAGTTTATTGATGCATTGAGTTTGTCGATCGTAAATATTGCTCTGGGATGTGTCATTGTCACCATAAAGCTCTAAATGCAATTGGTACGTTTTGCAAAGTTGGTCAAATTAATCTCCTAAAAGGACATATTAAGCTGTAAATGGCGCACGTACGAGAGTCTTCGAAACTATGGCTCATCTCGTGTCCAATAACTGCACCAACACTTCCAAATATCATGGACCTGTTTCACAAAGATAAATACACATTTTCTATTGGTAATTATTATTATTATGTTGCAGGTTAAATATTTCACTTATTACATAGGCCAACTTGGATCAACAATGGGCGCTTGTAAAATGGCCAGAGGAATATCTGCAATTGAAAGTCTTAGTTGTATTATAATATCAACATGAGGTCACATAGCAGTTTTAACTGGTTTATTGACTACATGTGTTCATTGATTTTATTGAAACTCACAAACTGTGTTCAGTATGGTGTTGTAAAATGCATTCGTCATAACAGGAGTGATGCTCCACCTACAGAAATGATATTTCACATTAAATCTGCATTTAATATTGAACTTTAAAGGTCAAGTGTGATGCACTCGTAGAATATATATCATCGATATTTACAGCATTGAAGAAATACTAAAGTCTTACGAATTGCGGTCTGGTACAGAATCCAATTGCGATAACTCTTCAAAGGCATATGCTTCACTGGCAGACATTACATTTGCAAAATGATCATCTCCAATATCAACCTAAAACCCATTATTTCAGTTGTACAGTATATAGTACATATTCAATTGTGAATTTGTACAAAGACATACCTTCCTGTAATAATGGTCTAAATGTGAATTCGATAAAATCCATTCCGGGTATCCTATGTTTATTTGAAGGCGATCCAACTAAAATTAAAATATGCCAAATGGTTATTATTTATTTAATCATAATTACTTTTGGAATATACATATTCATACACTATTATCTCACCTTATTTAATAAATTAGATCGAGTTGGCTCGTTTATCCAAGTAGCATTAGAAACTAAATCTTTGTATGTATGGTGCACGTACTTGGCAACTTCTTTCACCTGTAAATGTCAAAAACATGGAATTATACTGTACAAAGTTTACCCATATTTGACATTTCAGAAGCACATTGCAGGAAACCAAATGAAAAAGTAACTTTAACCGCTAAATATGTAACACTCGAGTGGAAATCTCATTTGGGTTGCAATATTTTCTGATGAGAATGTACATAATGTTACCTTGGAAATGATATGCTGAGGTTTAATATTTGCAATGAGGTTTGTGACAGTGTAGCCCATGAAACCTTTAACTTCCTTGAGACATGTATCTTGTCTAAGAAATAAGTTGTTGCACGACATGCAGCATATAAAGTATAATCAATGGGGATTATGTCTCAACAGTAAAAGTGGTAATTACTTGGAACGGGTATTTCCGTTGAGATTCTTGTGATATTCGGAGTTTATGGCCACTAACATCTCGTCGCCATCTTCTGCAACGTCTTCCACGAATTTCCACAGTAAAAAGTTGCTGATGGTACTTTGTGTGAAAAATAGGTGATCATCTTTTAAATAATGTACTTAGCAATTTACATTACAAATTCAGTGCTATTTAGAAATCGAAATACATACAATATTTCAACTCCGGGATATTTTTGTAATATCTAATGTCGCCATTTTGTTTTTCATATAATTGCATTTCATACTCAAAACTCTGGAAATCTGTTCTAATTAAGTTTTTACACAAAGGAGCATGTGAGATTACACATTACATGCATGTTCACTTTGTATTAGTATTGTGGTCTTTTTTACTTATTTCATGCTATCCAAGATGGCGCCCATTTAATTTGGAACTTTCCATTGACTTGGCCAGTAATAATGGTTCACAGAATTACAAATATCTTCAGACTATTAAATTACTTTGGAAGACCATTACTCAAGGTGATTCTTAGCAAAGGTCCACATTTGATAGTGCACATACTTATTTCATTGAGCCCTATCTTGTTCACTTTTCACACAACATTGACCACCAAAATTGCCCATATAAGTGTTTTAACGTCACCATTGCTCCTCCCACATACTATAAATTTACCGTGGATCTGTCTTTTCCAGAAGGGAAGCAATCTTCTTGATGTAATTCAAGTCCTTCACCTCAATTATCCTTACATTGTTACTCACAGAAGTTAGTCCATCAAATATCGAGTCGAAAAGTTGCTGCCAATTAAAAGCCTGTGTGTTTCAAAAATATATATTATTACACGTAATTTATTTGAAGAATACTGTGATGGAATATTGTCATTTATTGTGCGATAGATAATTGATAAAGAATGCCAAAAATGTTACTCTGCATGCACCTCAATTTTAGCGGAATTATTGGATTTTTATATTTTTGGTATTGTCTTGATATGTTATATTATTTATTCACGTAGAATAAACCTCGTGGTTAGATTATTACCTTTTCCCTTTTGTTTTAAATCGCAATAGATGCGATTAAAACGACTGCATTCGATGTGATAATCTACGTATTCAGGGGTCGAAGCCAGACTATAAAAACCTATAAAACCTATAAAAACCTATATTTCATTTCCGAACCTATATTTCTTTCAAAACAGACTATAAAACCTATAAAAACCTTTATTTTTG
>JAQIWR010002034.1:0-12097 GCA_034695945.1 Glomeris hexasticha
AAAGGTGCGAATTTCCGAACAATGGGCCGAACATGCTCCTGGGGACTTTTTCCCCCTCTCGCTTTAATCCCTTTAATGGGGCTAGAGCTGAGTTTAGGGAAGGTGGAGTATACACCCATATCTTCAAAACTGGCAAAGATAATTTTGAATGACCTTGATGGAATTTTTCAAGGTCAAATATATCGACACCGATGGATGTGCCCCCATGATATTACCGATGAAAACATCATTTCATTTGCAAAATTTCACTTCAATTTAGAGTTTCAATCAAAAGACCGGACTTTCCGGACACCCTGTATACAGCACAGTGAAACCAGTCATATTGAACACCTGGATAAACTGAACACTTGTCTATATTGAACTATTATTGGCAGTCCCAAACGTTAGTCGTAGGAAGTTTCATGCCTTGACAAATTGAACACCTCTCTATATTGAACACTTTTCACCAGTCCCGTATGCGTTCAATATAGACAGGTTTCACTAAACTACTTTATGTGGAACCCTGATATAATTTAAAACTATATAACATAAAACAAATTTCACTTGCAATGTTAACAGAAACATGGGCTTATTATTTCATTACGTATTACAGGAAAATGTATCATAGCGTTAAACAATTTTAAAAACTAACAGTTAACTCCACTTTCTGCCAGCAGTTTGCATTCAGGATTAATTTATTGTTCAAATATATGGCAATATTATAATAACTAACAGTATTTATTTTATATCTGCAATTTGAATCCTAATATCAAAAACTTTTAGAATATGATAGTACGTAGTAATTCAAATAGGGAGATATATTTGGATTTATTTGAAATTAAGATTTAGTGAAAATAAAAGAGTTTTGCATTTAATAATACTTTATAAACTGTAAGCTATAATGAAAATACACGTGGGAAACTAATTCAGACGCATTTAGAGAAGTTATTTAAAAGTAGTTTTATACGTTTGAAATTATGTAAAGAATTTTAAATGGCGATATATCTTACACTTTGTGAAAGATGAGCTGGTTTTCCGGAATGTAAACCTTAAAAACCGGTTGCAGGTTGTCAAATTGTTTTTTTTTTTTTTGTTAAATATGAATGACATACTTTTTATACAAATACAAACTACGGTGTGTATATGAAAGATAAAGGAGGAAATGGTTACAAATTTAATTCCGAAATGAGGAAGTGCAATAATGAGGCAGAATTTTCATATATTATTTTATTATATTCCATCATTTGCATACGTGAAATGCAAGCTGGGATGAGGTATTGCGTGTCAAATACAAAAGCAGCATTTGTTATTTCGACGCAAAATTCTGTACATTTTGGCTGGAAATACTCCGTTTTCAATAATATATAGGCCTATATATCATAATATTTGTGTAAGAATTTTCAGGTTTTAGTTTTGGGGAGGAATCTCTCCAAATCTGTCGTTGACGACGCTGTAGAAATTGGGCGATTGGTCACATGGGATCAGGTCTGGGCTGGTAACGTGGTCGCAAACCAGTCTTGCCTATATAATTATAAAATGTCATTATTAGTTTAAGCCGATTTGATTTATAAGGTTAATGCGATTATTACCTGGTCGAACACTGTCTGGTTGCCGCAGAAAAACGAATATTGGTGAACTTCGATGACGTTGAGTTGTTCATCGGGAATGGGAACGCAGACGTGGAAAGCTCTGCAATCGCTGCCAATATCGGCGTAGTAACCGTATTTTGTGTTTCCCTCGCATCTGAAACTTGGAGTAAAATCTCCACCCAGGAAAAATTCCGAACCGTCTGGCAATGGGAAACTTTTCAGTTCTTGTCCCTAAATACAGCATTTGAGGGAAATTACATTTTAGCTGTTAAAAAAATCAGTAAATTGATATCTACTGTCCTTCCAAAGAAAGATTGAGCTTGGACCATGCCAATGATCAATTTTGAAGGGGTGCACGGTTGCAGGTGGGCAGACTAAGATTGCTGCAAACTGCAACCGTGCACCCCTTCAAACGTGGTAATTGGCATGGTCCTAGCTCAATCTTTCCTTGGAAAGACAGTAGGTAAATATACAAATACGTAATATGCAAATTGAACGTGTTTTAGATTAGAATTAGTTTTTCTATGGTTGCGGTAAAATTAATTTCTTTTGAATTTTACAACATAAGACCAGGGTTTCCAGTGTTTACTTTGTGCTCTGGAAAACCTGGCATACATTGTGTTCCTGATAATCCCGATATAAAGTCATGATATATTCACTGAAGAGTGAATACAGGCATTGTAAAATATGTAATATATATCTAGGTGAAGAACTGTATTGGCTTACATGGGTCAAGATGGCGGCCGTGGCCAATACAGCAACTGTAACCATAATACAAACATGATTTTCTGCTCAATATGTGAAATTTGGATCGTAAAATGTACTTACGAGCGATTAAGAGCTTCATGTTGATAGGATTGAAGTTAGTTGCTTTAGGAATGGAGCAAACTTGTGCAGAGATGAGTGTGGTGAGACTGGAGTGGTCAAGAAATGCTTTTATACTTTTCTGGCGTCCATCTAGCCACGTGACTACTCCGGTTTTTGCACATTTTTATAGTTAAGGGGAAAAACAGTAAAACGCCGTTTTAACGAACCATATGCTTAAAGTGGGTCGTCGCTGGAAAGGTCACTGAATATTTGACTTGTGCGTTATTAACAATCCAGTTGCTATTTATTGCAGCTTCAATTGACTATAACCTGTAGACTTGAATATAGAACAGTTTGAGGTGAGATATTGTCTCCAGCGAGCATATTGTTCCTGGTCCAGCACTGTTCGTGTTATAACAGTCGTTTAATTTATAATTATACAATATGCAATTGGAATGTTTTTAAGATTAAAATTATTTAGAAAGGCTGTGGAAACATTTTTGAAGAACACTGGAAAACTGGTAGTCACAGATTGGTATATGAACTATGAAATAACCAATATTAATATTTTGAATTGTATAGTAATTCTCTATACACGATCGCAATTAAAATCTTTATCATTAAAGCAATTAAGTGTTTTATTGATTCCAATTGGCTAGTTAAGGAAGCCCATGCAACCACTCAATTGCTTTTGTGAAACAGACTAATGCACCTGGTTATATGAACTATATGGACAGATTTGAAGTTAATGGTAATTGATGGCTGTCAAATGAAAGTTTAGGTGGAATTTAGAAATGGTCAAGTCATAATTCAGAGATGTGTCAAAGTGGAATATGAGTGATAAATATGCAGGATGTAAGTGTACATTAAGGTGTAGCTCAACACAGGAAGTGATTCCGATTTGAAATTCGTATATGTTAGTGTGTATATCACTGATTAATATCGAAAAACTACAGTAATACAATTTATGATAAATGAATAAATTTGAGTTTGATTTTTTGCATGATATCAAAACGAGATGAATGGAGGTTAGATATTAAAGCTGTATAGAAGAACAATAAATAATACCAGGCTTTATTTTGCAAAATAAATGTGCAATTCAGATGCAATTTTCACATGGATACATTGAAAATAAAATTCGTTTTAGAGGAAATTTTAAGGCACGTGCAATGAAGGGTAACTTAATTGTTTAATGCTTATCGGTTAAAGTCAACAGAGTTTGAAATTAATTTATGCAAGCATATTCAGTTTATAGTTATGCATAGTAATGAATGGAAGAATTCAATCATGATCATAAAAACTTTGAGAACTATATAAATTGTAATAATCTAAATATGGGTTCTCTGCAGCAGTAATTAATGCAAGTCAAAATCCAAACACAATAATTATAAACTTGTGTTGCCAGGTCAGATTATGCGACATTGGTAGAGAGAATGGATGTAAGGTGGGCAAGAAATCTTGAAAGGGAAAAGATGTGTGAAGCACGTTAATGCAATGAATTGTCGAGGTGGAAAGAATGAGAACGAGCGCAAACTGCATCTTCAATGCTCCTTGTAGATGTTCTTTGAACATAGCCATTGGCAACTTCGTGTTCCGATTCACCTCCTTCTTTTTATTATGTTTTCCAAAACCGGTTGAAGGGCTTTCTTGTGGCCGTACCGAAGAATGTGCTGCACTCTCCTCTCAACTTATACCAATTACTCATCTCATCTTTTTCCGGCCAAAATGACAAAAACGACCTGTTAAAGTTTCAATCGACACACATAATAATGAGACACGTGTCTTACTATATAAAAATATTACATTTGAACTCGTTGGGAAATGTCAAATGTTGTAGTCCTACCTGTCACGTGTTCAGTTTTATTGTCCAATTTTATAGTCTGCAAAGTCTTTCTTATTCCCTGTGTGTTGAAATCCTTCCCATTTACGGAAGCCACACCTTCTCAATTGCTGTAGTGAATAAGACTTTAGGACTATAAAAAAATTAAGATTAAGTGAAGGTGATGTATAGGAAATGCTTTTTGTTTATGTAAGGAATTAAAGAAGTACTACTTCGAGGATTTAGAAGATACTCCATCAATGCCAATCTGCATGTAAGAGGGTAATATGTATCTAAAGTAAGAAGTAAGGTGGCCAACTGGTTGTGAAAAGTCTAGGAACAATGAAGGAATTTTGCATGGAAACAAAATATGCATAAACAAAAATAATTAATATGGCTGCCACTCACTTGCAAAACCTGGAAAAGTATGGTAATGTCAGTATTTTCAGCAGTATAAAAGAAATTGTATTGGGTCTGGGGAAACATGAATAGCAATTATGGACAATTAGCGAATGTGAAGGATTAAAAGGTAATAGGTTTGAGGCCATAACATTGCAGTGATTAAGTTGAAAAGGTGATTGGTGTTATTGTTTGACCATCAAATATTGTAACGGATTTTCTCGGTCCGTTACTGGTTGCTCCTCGTCCGTTTCCGTATATATAGGTAAATAAAAACTGAGACGTCTAGGGGTTATCTGCAGTACTTTATTGGTCGAGCGTGTGTCGACCTAAGCCGGCTCGAGATATGTACGAATACGCGACAAGGCTCTTCCTCCCACACTGGCCATCGTGCGCGATTTACACAACACGTAACGGACTCATGGCACCATGTCATGAGTTAGGGCGTCGGCATTACATGTTCGGCCCCTTGACCACGGTACACAAGCTTATATACACGCGCCCAAGGGGGTTGGGCACATGGGGCCGTTGGCCTATCACAAGTGACACCGTGACACAGGCCAACTGTCAACGTGATGACGAATACAACACACATGGCCCCATGCCACCCACGCACGAGCACCCAACACATCGGAATGTGGGTGCGGGGGAAGGGAGAAGTAACTCGGAACGACTCCGTTACATCATTACAATAAATTGTCATTCCAATTAGATTATAACAATTTGCAGATTTGAATTTAAGGCTTGATTTAACCTAATTGTAACTGTTTTACTGCATATAGTCTGAACGTTATTAAATTTTATGGCAAATGTATCGAGTACTTATAACGTAATTAATCCAGTTTAAGACAGGATATAGCTGCCAAATGACTCCGTTGTTTGTTTGCTAATATGTCATGCAACTTCCAAGATGGCGCCCTGAAGCGAAATTTCGGGAAAATAACTGTGGTTTAAATCACAACAAAGAATTCTCAGACAAAGGTTCCTTCCCACATATTTTATTTGGTGACATGTTTCAGCAGTCGTAACTGCCATATCTTCGGGCAATTGCCCTGTTACATATGCAATATGTTCACTTTTCTACATGGGGGGCGAAAATTTGAACTTTACACAACCTCGGTTCAAACGTGTCACATGACCTATTTTTAAATTCCAAAATTTCACTTGAATTTTTCAAAAGTCTCCATTTCACATGGTTCACTAACACTCTTTAACAAAATTTGGCTTTACTCAAAATTCAAGAGGTCCCCTGTGACGTCGAAACCTAGTATAGTACATTTTTTCAGCACCAGGGGGTGAGAGAGAGGATTCGATACCGTTTACCACATATGAAGGAACCATGTGGTGGTGACAAATGGAACTATATCTCAATATAAACAAAATATTACTGTAGGTAGGTTAGCTCATTATCACGGGTCATTATGGCATTTATAGGTCAAATAACTACAGTGTATACAAGTTATTTTCGTTGTTTCTTCAGCTCACTTCACTCTTTGTTACTTTGCTATTCAGACTTGTAATAAAAGCGGGGCATACAGTTCTGTATATAGCAAAACAGGATAAGCAACTTGGGTTTTTTAAATATTTAAATTATGCAGAAATGAAGTCACTATGTGCTTATGAATGAGGATTACATGCAAAATTTCTCAAAGGCGCTGTGATTACAAACTTTATTATAGTAGCATAAATATTACGAATAACGTGTGTGGCAATTAAAAGTTGCACAGCGTTGTAATTTCTAATAATGTCATTGTCTTGTTAAGAGAGACTGAATACAGTTTATTGAATATCTTATAGTAATTATAGAAACAGTTTTTCAAACTACATAAATACAAAACAGCTGGAAAAGCGCAGAATAAAATGTTGTAATGCGATTTGAAAAATAATTTTATTACATTACATATTTATCTACAGATTTTTCCTCAATTTGTTTTGGAGAATTACAAATAAGTTTTATGTATTTTCGAGTGGAAGATGCCCGACAGAGCGCCATTATTAGCATTTTAAAGACAAGCTTTTCTTTCACCTGTCCTATATTTGAAAATTATGCTAAATAACAACTGCGCTTCAGCTAGTTGATGTCCCACATTTTGAACTTATCTAATCGAACTATTTGCAAAATTCATTTGGAATGTAGGCATTTATATATGTAGATTTTTGTTGTGTATTGCAGGATATGCCCAAATAAATATCTCATTTGCTGAAAGTTCATACAGACATAAAATATATTTTGGCAAGGAAAATATTTGATACGATATCTGATAGGGTTTGATGTTTCCATTGGTTGTTTATAATCATCAACCTTCGTGTTACCTCGATAAGACATAGAATGTTGAAATTTGGTGCATTGGACATCCTGGTTTCATTTAGACTTTTTTGTTGCGAAATTCCAGGTTTGTGATTTTTATTATTTTATAGTTTTCATTTTAATTCGTAATCTGAAAATATTTCTTACAGGTGGCATTTCAAAATTTTAGAATCTATGAGGGCCAAAAATGAATTCAACGTCTGGTAGTAATACGCACCAAATGGCGAACAATAATATGGCAATGGTGCCAATAACTAGCTCTGCATATCGACCAATGGGAACATCCCATGTGATGCCCAATTTGCCTGCAAAGCCTGCAATTCCAGCATTTCCAAGGCTTGCAATGGCCCAATATGTTGTTGGATCAACGCCTGGATATGCTATGACAGCTTCTGGAATCCCATACGGTATTAATGTTCCTGCAGGAACACTTGTCCGTGAAAATACTGCTTATCAGCATCCTGGTTTTGTGAATTCTGGCCCTAAAGAAGTTGCACCAGGTATATTTAATTATATTGAAATTACTTTAATATTAAACATTTGGTTACACGAACTAAATTTGTCTACGGTTGTTGAAATATTTAGGAGTGGTTCTAATTAATGGACAGTTGTATAGGAAAATGCCACAGACACCACCTGTGGTTCCTGCCAGACCTAATGTAATAATGGAACATCAACACGACACTAATCATGGTACTTATTATTGTATATACAGTAATCACCCGTTTTACTTTAAGCATGTGTTCCTCGAAAACACTTGTATCTAATGATGCCGTAGCGTTCCTTGATGCAGCAAAGCAGCATTACTGAACTTTAATGTTCACATTTATTTGATTTTAATTCCCCCCCCCTTCAACATGGTTCATATGACTCGGAGAAACCTGAAAAATATGGAAAACTCAGTGAATTTGTAAACATATTGCCAAAACCTGCAATACCCTGGATATTTTGCCTAAGCATTCTGGAAATAAGAAAGTTCAGGGAAAATGTAATCCCAGATTGGTATGAACCATGTCTTTCGTAACTCTCGCACTTTTTTAAAGTGTTCCACTGGAAAGTTGCTTCTTCGTAGCGTTGATTTGATGCCGAAAAGACGATTGGCGAAAACTGAATTTCTCTTTAAAATTGTTAAAAGTGTGGTGGCACCATTGGGTGGCACGGTACTGGCGAATATAGGGTCGATCGATGGAGCCGTTTCAGACAATGGCAGCGTTTGTCAATGACGCTCCGACAAGCTTCTTTCACGTACAAAAGCTCCTCCGATTAAAATCTCTATTGCAATATTTAATATCATTGTTTAATATCAGGCACAATGATGCACCGAATGGCTTCAAACTTTGCAACATTGCTCCTAATTGAGTAATTATAACGTATGATTTTGAACATTGTGACCTGCGATTGTGATGTGCAGTTAAACCTTGTCAATTTTTTGCCAGTTGTGACATATTATTTTTTAATATTTGTATCCCCATTTTGCTCTCAGGATTTTTGACAACTTATAACGAAAATTATTCTTAAAAAGCGTAGAACAGGGATTACTGTACTGCTAAAAATTATTTATCAAACTTAATGAAATAACTTTGCTCAGATGATGAGGATGATGCTGATGATGATCGCAACAATTGCACAACAGACAATCTCTTGGATATTGGCTATGAAGACCTTGAAGTTATGTTTCGAAGGATGAACACCGAATCGCAAATGTCCGAATCAAATTCCTCACAACCGAACAAAGCGGTTACATTTCGAACGCAACAACCTAAACAAGTTCGGTTTATGGATGAGGCAATGGGTCGTGAAACCTTTGATGAGACTCCTCGCACCAATAGGAGGATGGAACATGCTAGACTGAAAAGAGTTTCACAATATAATAATCCTCAAACCTCTCCCACTCGTACAAGTACTACTGTAAACAACGATGCTGGCACCACCAACAACACTTCAAAATACGAAGGTCCCAAACCAAAACCTCCCTTTAAGCGAACTTCACAATTTTATGTCTAATTTTCATCGTTAATAAATGAAAGTACAATTAGTGTACAAAACTCCAAATCCATATACTGGCATAGTATACAGTATTTTAATTCAGCATTAGGACGAATATTAATCCATTGTACATAATGTAATATACATATTTCTTTTTATAAGATATTTCATGGAGAAAGCAAGTGTTATACAACAAAATCTTTGTAGAAATTAGTACAAAAACTTTATTGGAACTTAGTGTGCCAAATAGGAGGCCAGCTAGCGTAAGCAAACCTCCTAACTTAATTACCCCTATGGAATTGTTGCAACACTTGTTTTCTTCAGGATTTTTCTTAGTGTAGGCTTCGAGGTAGGGTATTTACAAAACCATGTAAGGCAAAATTCAATTACTTTCCTTATGCATTGTGCAATATAATAATTTTTATTTACAAGGATTAATTACAATATCAGTATCGGCTGTACATGCTATTTATAACATTGTATATTTTAAGTACCATAATTAGGCTATCAAAATCATTCACTTAAAGTGGTACAGTGGTACAAAGGCTGTATTTTTGGGAAATCCAATATTACAATTAAAGTGTTTTTTGGATTTGTCATCTTGCATCGGTCACGTGGTTAACTGTTGCTTGGTCGGGAGTTACTAATGCAGTTTCTTCGGGTGATTTTTGCCGTATTAAATCGGGTAAAAACAAAACCTGTTTAAAAATGAAAAGCTAAATTTGATCGGTTATTATATGAGATTTACATAATAAGGAAATACCGTCAATATGGCGATGAGGGTGCCAATAATTCCCCCCGCTATGACGTCACCCGGATGATGGGCGTTGTCCTTTACTCGACTTAACGAGCAATAAAACGCTGCAAGTATTAACAGGAACTGACACAGGGGGCGTAACAGCGGACTCCAACTTCGAGGAACTCTTTTCCATATGTAGATCTGGAAGATATATTAAAACACTCGTTAGATGTAACGTTTATGTCAGCTAGTTTGTCTCTGCACAAGCGTGGTCTCCATGCCCCGCCCCCTTTTCTGGTAAATTGTTCCTACTGGCCGTGAGACATACTCATGGGTGGTATTAGGTCCTTTAATTGGAAGAGCAAATGCTGGTGTTTCTTACCGAGAAATAAATCATGGAGTACCATGCTGATGATGAATGTCCTGATGGAAAAGAAAGCCTAAAATGACAAAATTATTGTTTAATGCCATTTATATATTTTTGTAATAAAATGTAAACAAATCTTCCCTAAACTTTCTGAATTACTGTTGCCCAATACCTAAAATACCTTATAACATTTCTGCACCGAATATTAACTGGTGTAAAATTTGTTTCATGAATATTCTGTAAGCAATATTTGAGGTGAACCGAAATGGTTTTGTAATGTACCCTGCAATGTAACCTACATCAATTTAATTGCGACAATATATCTGTGGAAATTAGTAAAAATAAAATAAAATTGGCCAAATAGGTAAACCCTTTTCTAATAACATTTTACTGATTTCCAGAGACTGTGTTGCCATAAGATATGCAGAAAAGTTATTAGCACGCAGTTCGCCAGTATTAAAGCAAGGAGTTGATTAAAGTATAATTTTTGAACGGGGGTGATTAAGTTAGGAGTTTTGAAAACCATGATCTGAGTACTAGGCTTCGGAGTTCACCTAGTTTATAACTGCTAAATTTCAAATTTACTCTGTATATTTTATACATCACCATAAAGAAATTGTGATTGTATACCTCAATATTAAATCTCGAATATCTTACCTCGCATTTTCGATGAGATCTTGATCGGTTTTGTCACAGGTGAAATCCGTGTGGTATTCGTACAAAGAATTATGTTCGCAAGTGATGTTGTTCGGTGAACATACATCCCAAAAGTGAGGCCTGAGACGTCCTATAGTTACTTTACCAACTGTAGTGACGAACGAAGTGCAAAACGCCCCAAATAAAAAGGCAATTGCGTTGTGGTAACAGATGACAAACAGAGGATGCAAATTATAAGCACTTCGAGGTATTTTATCAACTTTAAATTTATAGCGTAGAATCTCAACGGTGAAAATCTGTTAATTAAATAAAATGAATTGTTATTTTTCAACATATTTTAAACGCATATATAAAAATATAATCACCACAATTAGTGGCAAAACGTATCCACACACTATAACAACAGTCTCGGTGATGGTATCATCTTGGTAAGGATACCTAATTGAATTGTCGTTACAGAATAACCCTCTTTGGTGAGGTGTTACCAGGTGACTAATGAGAAACGCTGGCAAACCAACTAAAATTGTAATACATAGTTGATAATAATTAAAATAACTAACACGATCGCAGTGACGAAAAAAATATTACCTGCAATAAGAACAATAACGTCTGTTATTATGATTCCCAATGCTGATTTTCGCTCCATTGTAGTCTAAATAATTTTGATAAAATGAATTATTGTATATTAATGTACAACCCAATGTCATAATATATTTTTCTACCAGTCACAAAGTCAACTTACAAGTTAGTTCAATATAACCTTTGAAATGTACGTGAAAATTTGATAGGAGTGGCTTGCGATAAGAGTTTGTAGCTCGGAAATCCGTTGCACGTACAACTTGTAAGGTTGCACCCTCGGGTTTACTAACAGTCAACACCTGACATCTTTGCGTCGACTTGTAATATTCGTGGTAGTGGTGTTGTGATTGACACGAGGACTCACTTTAGGGGATTTGGGCACTTTATTAAACCAACCTCACCCGTTGCGTCACCCACGCTCCTTTCTTGCCTCAAGTTACTGGTTTAACGCCGTACCCATGGTCATGTCACCAGGGTCTTGGCCTATGGTCAGTTACACACGGTTACGTGTACGCTCCAGCTGAGCACGTGTAATAACACTGGCCACGAGCCCTTGCTCGTGGCTCCCTTTTATCTCATTGGTTGTTGACGACATTCGCGTCTTCCAGCCCATTACTGGGCTCCGTAAACGTTTGGAAATAAATTCACTAATTTGTTCACCAATGTTGTTTCTTTTATATATAACGTTTTGTTATAAGGGCAAAGAGATTCCATGGCATTTTACTCCTTTCCAATTAACATGTATTTTTCAGCGTTAATCGAGATGAAATTTTTAACACTTTGATGTTTATATACCGTAAAACCTATTTTAGAAGCCCATCTTTTTTTGAAGCTCACCTGTTGTAAAAGCGCCCCTTTTCAGAGGAAT
>JAQIWR010002035.1:0-12095 GCA_034695945.1 Glomeris hexasticha
CTCCTTAACTATCGCGAATTTCTTAATACATCCAATTGAGAAGTTCTATAGTTTTTCATTGCGCACAACATATATTTTTTTTATTTTATCGTGGACTGTCCCTTTAATCTCCTTGGTTGCAGAGTCGCTGTCTGATTGGCAGAAAACTGGTTTCCCCACTTGATCCCAACTAAAGACAACATTTTTAAATGACTTTTCATGCAATAGCAGCTTGCTTTAAAAAGACGCCTCCCCGACAGGGAATCAAACCTTGTTCGCCCACGTGACCGGCAGGGATACTAACCACTATACTATCGAAGAATTAAGAATAAGAGTCTGCAATTGTTGTCACATTGTTGTCCACTCTGATATGACGTTTCTTTCATAACTACAGTTTTATATGTGGATTTTGTGCAGTAATTCAACTGTCACAGTTATTGTGAAGATAGAACTAACAACGATAAACCTCTCCAAACTAATAACCTTGGCACCAGATGTTTGTCTAACCCATCATAATTAGTGGCATCAATAACCTGAAAAGAATATGCAATTGAAATGCTGAAACCTGTAGGTACATGACTAGAAAACAGAAATAGCTGTTTGTTTAATAGTTCGTTATTACCTGGATTTTCTTATATACAGTATACTGCAATGCATTTTTCAAGGGACGGCAATTTTTGTTTATTATAACTGAGTTCGTTTTAACTGGGGATCACTGTATTACATTTATGATTGGGGAAAAGACGCATTTGCAGTCTTTATCTAGCCTCCCATACAGCCAACACATAATTATCGTTGCTTCACTCTTCACCATTATTAGTGCTCCATCCAGCTTATCCAGCTTATTCTAACCTCCTTTACTTAAACCACCAACCTTAGTGCTAGCAGTTGACTAAGCTGAGTCTGGATTTTTTGTCGGCTTTGAGCTTACACTTTTGAGCTGAAAGCTATATTGACATGATTGACCTATTTCAAAGGGCACTACCCACGAAAGTCGTAGCTCCACCCACTGCAGTACGCGATCCCAAACCCATAGAAAACTAAACAAAATGGCGGTCGGGAGAACCTAATTCCTATCACCAAGAGTGGACGAATGCTATCACTTAACATAGGATTCACGCGTTCGGTTGCAAAATCCCGCTGATTTTGCGATTTAAATCGGCTATCACTTCGTTAAAAAAGAAGGATTATCAACAAGAACACGGTTTCTGATATTTTTGGGCACTTTTACAAAATACACGACCGTAATTGCAGAGTGAAGACCGTTTGTATCGTTGCTAACGTTCGATTTCCGACTTCAAAGCTGCCATTTTAAGCCAGTTGCATTGGGATCTACAGCGCTCTCTTCCCAGACCCAATATACAAGTCAACCAATAAGCGGCTCATGAAATAGGTCAATTGACCATTTTGGCATTGTAAATGTGCGCATGCGCATTAGTGGCGTCATCTGTTGACAACGTAGCGAACGCAGAACGAAGGGACGCTTCGTATATCCTATAGCCAAGTGTGCTATTTATGTTGGTGTTACCGTTGCTTCTGAGGGGAAAATCTGTTAAGATTGCCAACTTTTGGGATATATTTAAAAATTATGTTTATATATTGTGATCTGCATTGCAAAATTGCAAAATTTCTTATCCCTTGGAAAACGGTACCACTTAGTATTTGGTGGGCAATTCTTTTTATAATAAGGACAAATCGGAACACAACAATTGCATCCTGCACAGCGTTTTTCCATCATAATTCATGTATTTGTATGGCAAACGAACTAAAGCGTCCCTTCGTTCAAGGTTGCTTGGCTTGCTGCTGAGTGGCGCTGCGGTATTGCGAAAGTGGTCAATTGCCACCAAAATGCTGATGCTGCATTGTCTGTATATATAGCATTCAGAACTGCTGGTTCTTATATAATTAATACACTGCGGATATTTGTTAGAAGAAACATGTCCTATATATTAAATTTCACCAGAAAATCCACTAAGTACATACCAGGAAACCTACTGTATATATGTTTCATTTAAATATAAAAAAGTTTGTGGGGTGGAAACCAAAATTCCAGAACATACCGTAATTAGAAATGTAATTACAAGTGGAGTGGATGCTGCAATCTGTACAAAATGATACAACAGAATTACTATGAACAAGCAGGAACAAATTACACAGTTTACTCTGGAAATAACAGGGCTGCGAGAAAAGTAAGTTGAAATAAATGATGCATATATGACATGCATGCATGACAACTCGAATGAATCGCTCCATTTTCATTACATCTCTATTAACCTCTGTGAACCCAGTCAGCTTTTGACAGATGAAACAGTAATTGCCTCACTTCTTCAAAAACGCATAGGGAAATGGGTGCCATGTGTGTACATAGCTTACAGCAACACCACTCGAGTGCATTCTGCATTTCAATTACACGTTGGACGTCTGTAGACTATATTATAGGAGGCATAGTATATAGTAAACGAAATGTTGCAATATTTCTTTAAGTATAAGAAACCAATAAAAATGTCAAAACAGACTAAAGACAAGATACTTTGCATTTTTGCAATAAAGGGGAGGACAATATGTGCATATCATTTTGGTGCTTATATATAAACTCCGAGTGCTGCCAATCTGATTAATGCACTTTTTCATATCCGTTTTCTAAAAGCAGTGGTTTATCAGCATTTTTGTATACCAAAGTTATTGTATGTGCATTATCTATCAGTTTACACGCATCATTGACACGAAAACAATAGTAGGTAAAACTATGTGCTGCTGCATTTCAAATTTAAGATAAAACACGAGGGCAATTTAATTAAAAATATATTTAGAAAAATAATCAAAATTGCATTTAATACTTTCAAATTATTTTCAAGCTATGTAACTGACGAATTGTATAATTTAAATACATCAATTTTGTGACTATTTTCTGTTATATGTTTAAATGAGTAAAGCCCACCCAAATCTCAATCTCAAGTTGAAAAAATGAGACTCAACTCACATTTTTCACTGTTAGGTAAATTAAGCAATTAGTGTAATTTATTGCAATACAGGAGAGAATTGTGGCTTTATCTAGGCAACACTTTGAGCACTTTATGTAAATCCTTTTCTTATTTTGGTGCACAAACCCTCTGATTGAAATGCATGTAATGTTTTTTAACACATACTGATACAGAATAGCCGTAATTTAATTCGTCCCAAAAAATGAAATATACTGAACATTTAAATAAATATCTGCATGGAAATTATATGTTGAATTTCAAAATGTCATTGATACTATAAGGTATTAAAACTTGATAACTAATATGATGTGCATCGCTAATTTTTCAAAACCTTTCATCAAGGACTGCACTGTCATTCATAAACATACGAAAAAATAACAATTATTAAATATATAAGGATAAATGAAGATATTAATAAAATGTTGGGTAAAAGCGTAATTATCTTCAATTTAGATCCACTATATGATCGCACATCAGCCGGTAAACAGAAGTCTATTTAATAACCTATCGATTTACAGAGTCACGTAGGATTTAATTATATCTGGTTCAGTAAATTTCAATAAAAGACTATTCAGTTAATTACAGTTTCAAGTAAAAAAAATATTGTGGCTACAAAAAATATCCAATATAGTAAAAAGTGCAAGCAAAAAGAAATAAAGTACAACTGACAATTATCAATTCGGCAAAATGCAGGGTGTCCAAAAAGTCTGGCCTTTTTATCTACACTGGAAAATTCACATGAACTTAAGACAGATTTGCTAAAAGTCCACTATAAAATCCACCAGTTTTCCTTTAACGATATAGTAAGATTTTGACAATCTTGGCTCACTTTATTACCATTGCTTTCCAAGCCTAAGGGATCACAGTGGACGTGGGGCATTTCATGCTAGATGACCTCTACCACCACTAAAAGGGACTGAAAGCACTCTTCCTTTACATTCTGCATGCTAGATACAGCTTTAGGAAGCCATTACATTTTCCAAGAAAATGTCCTACATCAAAACATATAATATTACATCCCTAAATCCCCTTAGAAAATCAGCTACAACCATAAACTGGGAAAATAACGAAGCAAATTTCAACATTACTCAAGTTTTAGTTCAGTCTATATACTAAGTGCATGCATGTTATAGTTTGAAAGATTGGAATATTTCCTAATAAAAATGTAAAAATTCTTCTTCACACAAGACACATTCATGGCTCTTAACGATGCTTTACATCTTTTTTTCTCCTCAACATTAAATTTCACCTTACTTCGATTGCAGCAAAATATCGATTCGACACGAAGCAGAATAATTATGAAAAAAACGACAGCACAAAATTGTACTATGTCAGTTGTCAATTATTGACGTGCTGAAACCTCATATTGATTTCATGCAGTATTACTGTAAATATGGATTATTTTGCAGAAATGAAAAAAAAATATAAGTTTGGAATTAAATGTGACTGAAACCTGAAATTTTATTAATATTACTAATGCTCAAATAAATTCAGTCACAAAGTTTGCCATGTAACTGCTTTTATATAAATTGGGTGACTGGATGATGTCTTGATGTGATGGCTTACGAATGGCTATAAGTAATACATATCAAAATATCACATATTTCAGCTGTTAAATTATAGCAGTAAGTGATTTAAATCATAAATTGATATACATATTTACAGACTAAAGACTCCATGGATACTCACAAACGAATTTCATATTATTCCATGGATTGTTGTGGAATAAAGACAGTGAGGTTGTAAAAAGACACAAAAATGACGTTTTTTCCCCCGATAATGTACGATCACAATGTGCACTTGACCTTTTATTTTGACCTTATCGACGTTATAGTTAGGTCGTCACCCTATATATGGACACATATATACACAGCCATTTGGACGGTATAATACCGAGACCAATTTCAGCACAAGTGCCACACATCTGTTCCAGCCCCCCCCCCCCACCCCCTTTTTGATCCCTCCTCAAGACATCATTTTCTACCCTCCATCTACAAATTCGTCTTCCAGATCTTCTTAGATCTCCTTGGAGCACTTATTGCACACAGGCACGCAAAAAGTTCACATCATTCCTAATACTTTTCTCCCCACATTTCCATCTAGTGATCCCAGTAGTGTCTACATGCACAACCCCAATTTCCTCAAATGAAAAATATTCAACAGAATTTCCTAATTGAACATTACGTAAAATTGAACTTTAGGTGAATTGACATGGTATTTTTCACATCAACACAGAACAATGTCACAGCATTTGAAGTTACAGTTTATAAGTCGGTTAGCATACAAGAACCTCCTAACTGAATTACCCTCGTCCAAATACCCAACACCTTCAATTGAAAGCTTTAGGTGTTTTTGTTTTTAAACATTTGCATTAATCCTTTAATTTCCAATTGAAATTTTGTACTAACACTTGTTATTCTACGTTTCAGGGTACCTTACAAAACCATGCCAGTTCGCCCTTAAGTAAGGACCCTTGGGGGCAAAAGTAAATCATGATGTAAACCTTCTGTCAATGTTTAATGCACTGATTTCTTATACTCATTTGTTCAATTTTATTCAGAACTCTGAGCCTGATAATGATCTTTTTAAATTGAGTCAAATCATGTAATGTTTAATGTTACTTTATTTATGCAAAATCTGCAACGTACGTAATAATGATTAAAAGAAAACATTGCATGTTTGCTTTGACATCAACGGTAGAATTTGATAAAATGGTGATCAATAGTAATTCGTCCAAAGATAACAGTACCTCAACTGAAAAATAATTACTCTCAAATTACCAATTATGTTTTGAAATACAATATTTTCCAGGTTTTAAGCCCAGTGGCAATGAAAACTACATTCACATTGTTTACTGGAATACGTTGAGCAGTGAGGATATTCTGAATTTTATGGAACAAATTTGAAGGGAAAACTCAATTTTAATATCAAGCAATATTATAATTGCTATTTTAAGAACAGTATTGTTTACATTTCTCAACAAACAGAATGCAAGACAACATCAATAATCTGGTTTAGGATTTAGGAAAGAAGGAGGTGACCCTGTTTACGGAATTTTCTTAGTGCCCAGGGATATTATTCTGTACAGAGAAAGATGACCAAGTGAAAGTATGGCGTGCCTAGCGTGCAATAACCAGCTACTTTGGCATTTTGTTACTGGACATACATAGTTGGCAGATGCCGCAGGCAGCACAACATCTTCACTTTCTTTCTCATATTATGGCCCAAAATATATGTTGCCACCATTTATCTTTCGTCAAGTACTACAAACTTTTCTGAAGGCAAAAAAAGTCTAAATGGACCACAATATATACATTATAAGATCTTTAAAAGTTGCATTCCCCAAACGGTCAATGTCCCAAAAGTTCTCAAAACACATTATTTCCCACATATTTTTTTGACAAACATGTATCAAAACAAACCTAAACCCACAGTGTAATATTTGAAAGAAAATTGCATTTCTGCCAATAAATTTGCTGCCAGACCAAACTTATTTTAAAGTAAATTCAAGTAAACGTTGCTATAAAAATATTTCACTGGTTTTAACACTAATTTATTCACAGTAAATTTCCAAACATGGATTATTACTGATTTTATTAAAAATCCCCAAACCCATTAAATCAGACAAGTAGAACTGCATTTAAAGAAAATGTTACAATTTAGAAGCGAAACTTTAGAGGAAACAGCTGACATAAGCCAGTATATATGCAAATTATTTAATTTAGCTTTGCTTGTAAATGATGACTTCACGCAATTATATATTTACTCAGCAGCATTTGAAGAATTCCTGCGACTCTTCGCAGTAAAAAAGAAACTTATTCACGCCGAATAACTCGCATTCACTTCTGCATCACTGAAATCTAATTTATATTTTGCACACCCTCCAATATTCAATATTTTTTTAACTATAATGAAAATTTTGCCAGCACATCCACTCAACTGAAAGGCAAATTAATATTGGGAAATGACGGTATTAATTAATAAAGATACTGTTAGTTGATAACAGGATTAAAAACAAGATAATTATACATTTTTAATCCAGATTTTGCAGTAACAACTTTCATCTACACTAACCTTAAGATTACACAAGCTGACATGATATATAAAAACAATTTCTAAACAACCGGAAATTACGAGTAACTTGAGCCTAAATTTAATTAATAAGCTCTTTGTAAATCGTAAAAAGGTGTAATATAATTGGAAAATAATATGAGACCATATATTGGTCGTATAAAATATTAAAATATTTAAAAGGAAACACAATGATGCTTTTTTAAAGAATTCACATGCACAATTCTGCTTAATTATCCTTAATTATCTAAACTACTTTGCATGATATTGTAAAATCCAATCAAAATATGGAAACAGCATTAACTTACCTAAAAGCTATTTCACATTGCCCAGAATTTATCAAATTAAATCCTCTTTCAATAATCACTCCTTATTTCCACTGAATAATTTGGCAACCATGAAAACAATGTTAGCAAATTACTTTACACCATTCGCTTCAATTCCTTTCATTTAACGGCAATTACACCGACAAGCTAACTGTCTTCAGAGTCTATGTGAATTAATGTTATTATGCATGTATATTGGTTGTCCAGGTTACTCGGAATTCCAAGATCAACTGCACCTGCAATTTCACACACACGCACTACAGCCTGCATTGCAATTGGAGCATGTGCAGTATGTGGTTGGGTGGTCTGCCCTCAATTGTGCCATTGGACAACTTAATTCTTCTTCACAATCAAGAGTAGGAAAGTTATCAGAATAGGCGACAAGTGCAACACTGCCACCCTTCTCATCACCAATGTTGCTCCATTGACGACGAGCTTCATTGATCCCAGTCGGCCACTCTGCCATGGATTAAGCGGTTATCTTCGTTCCACCATTCAGTGTATAGCAAATATCATCACAAAAGTGTAAGTGAGATGTGTGTGCATTTCGGCTGAATCGGTCAAAATCCGGTTTGCATTGGATTATCAACTCTTTGTAATTAATCCGAGCAGTTAATTATGTGCGCTGCACGGAAGCTCGCCTACAAAAGCGACCCTTCACTTCAACAATTCAATCTTTTCGCTTCGCTTCCTACCAACTAACACCCTAAATATGCCAGTGTGGCATTTCCTCTCATTTCAAGAGGGTTTCCGGTGACTATACTTTCCGGTGTTAAATGGATATGTCTACAAAAAATCCTACAACTGATCAAGTAACAGAATCCAGTGATAATTATTATTATTATTCTTCTTCTTCTGCTTCTTCACATTATCTACTAAATTCCTCCTCCACCCAAATCTCCACTATTGACAATGACACCGATCAGGTGTCAACAAACACGGAGAACATTTTTTACACCCTAACGGATTATTATTCCAACTCGACTGGTGTTTGGTTTCGTACTACTTCGGATTCAGCAATATTTTGGCAGTTAGAAACAACTCCAATTTCTTGGCAAGTGGAAGTGGTGGCAGAGGAAGTGAAGTATCATTGGTTCTACTTGGTTCTGTTGGCGTTTATAGTGGCTGGAGTTCTGGGAAATACTTTAGTGTGCCTGGCCATTTGCCTGGAGAGATGCCTACAAAATGTCACCAACTACTTTCTGTTGTCGTTAGCAGTTGCTGATTTGCTCGTCAGTCTCGTTGTGATGCCATTCGGCCTCATCATTGGATTTATGGGTATGTCATTGCATCAATTAATCGATATCTCTAGCAATATAATACTCTATAGCCCCAAAAGAGATGCCCTTATATTTTACACGTGCTGTTACTAGCCAAAAACTCTTTTGAATTTAATAAAAACCCAAATTCAGTAAATTATAATGACACAAATTTAGTTTCAAGGCCAATTATACACTGCATATTTTTAAATACATAGCTATCACATCTATCATACAGATCTATCACCAAGTCAAAAACGTATTCCAAATTGTAAACACACTTTAATTTATGTATATATTCCTGTCTTTTCATTTAGCATTTGTAAAAAAATCATGCAAAACTTCCTCGGAAAATAACTACAGTATGTAAATATGACCTACTAAAATTTGCATCTGCAATATGGGTCATGCCAGCAAAATCTTCGTTTTATTATTCCTAACAAGAAATATTTCGAGCAGACAACAATAATAACAATAATGATTTGTAAAATAATTATACGTTTTTACTATATAAAAATTACAACTTTAGGCACATTTTATAATTCCCTAACAATTTTGTATTAACACAGTACGTGCATAAAATTCTCATATTGAAGTTATTTTCTAAGGATAGAGTTTTGAAAATCTGATTTAACTAATTTCCAAGGTTATTTATTTATTCGTTAACATGTTTTTAAATTTTGTCATGATTTCGAAATTGGAGGCAAAAATGAACGCAAAAACTTCCAATTAGGAGCTCCATCTGTCGTCGCACAAGAAGCAAAGTCTTGTAATATTCACAAGTTTCTCACTCAGAGTTACATTTTGGCTTATTACACCCAGAAGGCCCACTCTTCAAATTCGGATTGCTGTCACCTCGGGTAATTCAAAAATGTCACGTACCATGATAACAGAGAACAAGAAAAGAGCTTACGTCATCTATACATTCTTCTGAAACTGTGGCCTACTGACAGACAAAAAATATATAGAAACAACTCCCTCAACAAAAAATACCTTAAGACGAATTAAATCTTTCCCAAGTTTAGATCTCATCCTTCACAATAATAAAAAGTCAACATTGGCCCCAACTTCAATTTTTAACAAGATTTCCTGGGATTTTGGAAGGCTGACAGTATTAAGGTCATAAGGGAATTGGTTACGTTCAAAAGGCACATTTCAACAGAAATTGAATCACCTTAGGGAATTTAGTCTAACCATTGCGATTTTTTATTCAAAAATAGACATTTAATTTGTGGAAATTATCTTTCGATTTTGTAAACTTCTTAGTCGAGTTCAATTGCACATTAGAAGTGAATAATCAAGTCTGTTGCATTGAGATTATAGAGATCTGCAATGATGACAATGTCAATAAAATGGGGAAGAATCTGTTGATGTCAACGACATATTCCAATTTATCGTAAAAATATGCCATAAATGCATGGATAGGCCATATATAATCTTGGTGCTTTTGTCTAATGTTCCTTCATAGCGAATAAAAACATGGGGATTTATTGTTGACACAGTGTGGGCACTACGCATTTTTTGACAAGCAAAAAGAAATGTTATTAACTTAGTGATGCATTTTGGAAGTAAGCCATCCTATATATGTATAGTACACCAAAAAGAGCTTGCATGCAGTGTACACGCATAAGCATCATGAAAAGATGAAAAGCCCCCCCAAAACTTTGGTCCCATTCATCCCAGGAGCTCATGTATCTTGTTTGCTCTAGTCAGCCACACCAAACCTTCGTTCAGCCATATATAAAGCCGTAACTTGGATGAAAGCGAAAATGTCAAATATGAATGCGTGACGTCACTGCTCCTAAAATCAACACACCCCGACTGTAAAAACTGAGCAACATGATGCCAGAAAAGGGCCATAGGGACGGCAAAATTAATATAACCCTCCTTTTAGAATTATCTGTAAAAATTAACTAATCAAAACCACAATTCATTAATATGAACAACTTAGGGATAAAATGTGTTCAATATACGATATAAACTAAAAACTGGAATATTCATTAAATATAGGGGTTGCATCGTTGCATAAGGAACAAGCGAATATTTTGGAATCGAAAAATGTTACCCACTTCTTACAGCAGGTGGCGCGCTACGAAATGCTGTTGATTGATTAAAAGTGCATGTCACATTTGCCTTTTTAAAATTTGTTTGAACACTTTTGTATGGTACAAACACCATGTGTATATAGGTCTAAAAATAATGTGATCTTTATATAGGGCCTATGCAATGAGCACATGTGCGCCACCAGTGGTGAAAATTGGCACAGGGGAACATTGATATGACTTCATATACCCTATATATAACATTAACTTGATTAAAGAGAAATCAGCTCAGTGGGTGGTGCAATGCTGGTGAAGAGACTTGTTGCAATATAATATGTCACCTGGTGAGACTAGAACCAATAATAAAGTTCAGATTGCTTGCAGTCCACATTCTTTTGCCTTCCTCTAAATCTAGACGCCATTGACTGCAAAATTGCTTACATTGTTCCATATATCACTGCATGCTATTCTCAGTGCACTTTCTGTATACATGCACGGATGCCTGCAGAGTGTTTTGGTGCAATCATCTTATATTACTGGAAGTGGGAAATATTGATAGTTAACTTGTGAATAGAACGTAATTTTCACTAAATGTCACCAGTAATACTACTATTCATTCCTGGGAATGCTGCAATCAAGCGCTTTCAATACAAGAGTTCAAGCTTTTTAGACAGTGTGGCACGTGTATAATGTCTAACCACTCCTTGCCAGGGGTCGTGCCTTGAAAAGATCAACAGCTCCGAACATCGAGCTTTTTCATTGTTGTGAGGATTGATCGATAACAAATGGAAAATGTCATACATATAGGTACTAATGTGATGAAAATGTGATTTATCAGTTCATTAATATAGCATGACATATTAATGGGCACTCATATTGCAGAATTCAAATTGTGTGAAACACAACTAATTGCACAGTATATATAGAAAATTAAATGCATGCTCTGAACGAGTACTAGCACTCCAGTTGAAAAATTTCATGTCATCATTGGGTGGATCCAATTCGCACCTCATTACATTCTTTGGTGACAAGCAGAGTACATCACGGGAAAATATTAAATCATTAGTATACCAATAATCGATCACATGAGTGAATGTGTGTACTATATACATCATCAATCATCAGTTAGCATTCCATTGTGCAACTTTGCCAGTAACAATGTTCTTGTTTATGCAATTTCCAATGCAAAGTATAAGGACTTGAAAGTTCAGGGTTTTGCATAAAACAAAAACTCGTTAAAGGGACACTGCACTGCCAAAAAAAAATTTTGATATGTGACTGTGCTCCTAAAAGCATTCACATCTGTCGCTAAATAAATGCAAATCCGTAAGAATTTAACTTCAAAATTAAGAACTCAAAAGGCACTCCTTTCTTCTGCGGAAGGGCGATTCACTTGTTTTCAGAGGGGTGCGTTCTCTCGATGGAACGGTAGAAAGG
>JAQIWR010002036.1:0-12087 GCA_034695945.1 Glomeris hexasticha
TAGGTTAGGTTTAATTACGTTAGTAAAATTCATCACTTAGCCATACACACTGCTTAGCTATACGTACTGTAACATATGTATGCAATCATTGCATGGTTAGCGGCAATGCAGCATTGCGAACTATACCTAGGGATTACTTTGTTCGCTTGAATACTTTTCTGTGGCGAATGTTGCGAGAGACTCACATTTGAATTATTTATCTGCAGATTATCTTGGTACCAAACTAGAGGAATACGTCGCCAATCTCGAAGTGCCCGTGCGGGTAAGGTGAAATTTGAATTATTTAATGCTTCAAGACAAACATCTAAACAGAAATTGATACAGAGAAATTACTTGGCGTCAATAAAATTTTAGGAACCAGGACTATATTTCGTGAGCAACATTTTACAATGGAAATAATGCTAATTGTTGTGCTAATTGACTGGCACAATTTCGTAAGGAGACGTACTGGAAATCACAATGAGTTGTTATCGCTAACAAACTGGTTTCAACATGGCCTTGATTTTTATAGTAGGCTTACTCCAATAAAGACGTGCCTTTTGTTTAGAAGACCACTAAAATGCATTTATTCTAGCGATAATACTAGTAATAATTAATTATGTATGATTTTTTATGATCTGGTTTATATCGGCAAACATTACTACCAATATTTAGTATTCAGAATGAAGAAGTATATTACTTGTTTTAAATATTTGCCTAACTATGAATTATTGTTATAAACATCGCAAAAACAGTAAGAACAGACAGCATGTTTGACTGTCAGCAAGCCATATTTTTATATTTTCAGAATGAAATTTATAGAATTGAATATATTTGATATGCAGTGAAAATTGTAATCCTGACAATGCAAAGACTCATTGTTGGGGTAATTGATTTATTTTTACACTATTTTTGGATATTTATTTCCAAAAGCAAAGCTTTGAAATTCAAGCACAACACTAAACGAAAATGCTCCTTAAATTACATTTCTTTCATGTAACTCGACATTGGCAGCCTATATTTTATTAATAACGGACATTAAAATAGACCATTAGCTACGTATCATATGGTTTGTTTTTGTTGACGTGATCGCAGATCCTCTTCATCGTTTGATCTGCTCAAATGTCGTTCATTATCATTGCTGCCCCAACTTTAGTAAACACGATAACCGCATTTTTGCAATTTAGTCTGACCAAATCTTATCCATCCAATGGCCACATCTCAAAATAATAGCCAGTTATTATTTATATCTCGAATGACCAGAAGCATTAAATTGCACATAAAATATTTTGTGCTGGAAGTATAGTTGTTTGTTTTCGACTATATAGCTAGGATTTACCTAAATGTTTCTCCACCTAACATGATCGAAGCTATATCTTTATGCAACATTAGTCTACATAGTGAAAACCTAGTTTGTATTCATCACAGTACTACAGCTTTTATCAAAATCTAGGCACGTACAGCAGCGATCCAACAAATTAATATGCATTATAATGCTTTTTCTGTACGTGATCAAATGTTGCCGAAATAATATGTTTTTGCCAAATTATTTAATGTGTTGCTATAATATTATTGAAATAATTTATGCTATTTATTGCAATTAGAAATAAATATGATAATCTTATTACCATTATAATTGTTTTTTATTAGAAAGATTTTGGGTTGTAGTTCAATGATAGGGTATTATTGAAAGTTATATATGCAAATATTGTAAAAAACTTAATATTTGAGCGCAAAAGTAACATTTTCCAAATCAGTTTTCTCTTCCAAACTAAATTACATCTTTCTAATATCAGTTTTTGCTACATTGTTTGCTTGTTACCAAACAAGTTTGAGGCTAGATCTGAAGATCAACTACCTCCTGCAAAACTACTTCGAGTTTTTTCTTATCAAAAATTACAATCGATGTCGATTTTTCTGCATGTAGCTGCACACTTTTCATGCTAAACATACTTCCAGATCAATAAAAAACAAGATGTAACATATTTTTTTTCTTACGAATAATTGATAGGTGTTCAGAATGCCTGAACGATCTGGTCTGATCCGAGCACGACTTTTGGGTGCTGCCAATGCCAGAGGCCAGGTGATTACTTTCCTAGATGCCCATTGCGAGTGCACAAAGGGTTGGTTGCCCCCTTTGCTCTCTCGGATAGCGGAAGACAAGTAAGATATCTTGATTATCGTTTTAATAACATTTATGGCAAGCTGTGCAATATTGCATTTGACACACTTTCATGTTGTGTAAATGCTGATGAAACGGCTGCGAATATTTTCCCCATATGTGAATTTAGCCGAGAGTCATCTCAAAAATACATAATTTCATTGCATGTTGGGTTGTTGGTAGGATGGTAGGAATTAATATGCAATGATCCATTGCAATAACAAAGAACGGCATCCGTAACAGCTGGCCTGTTACCAACAATTCACCCTGTAATTTAGCTAACATTTATCGTGCTAACCCTGTATTATTCAAAATTGTATTGGGCGGTTTGCCCAATTCTGTAATAGGCAATGCTCAGGTTCAATTGTTAATCTTAACATGTATTAAATATTACAGAACGAGGGTTGTATGTCCAATAATCGATGTGATAAGCGATGAGACGTTTGAATATGTGCCAGCATCAGATATGACATGGGGAGGCTTCAATTGGAAACTGAACTTCCGATGGTACAGGGTACCACAACGTGAAATGGACCGAAGAAATGGTGACCGAACTCAACCACTAAGGTAAGGAATGCATGAGGATATAAGCATAGGTACCTTATTTACCTGCTGTGATGTGCTATTATTACCATTTTATTTTAGGACTCCAACAATGGCAGGAGGCTTATTTGCAATCGACAAAGATTATTTTAACAAGATTGGCAAATACGATGAAGGCATGGATATTTGGGGAGGAGAAAACTTGGAGATGTCATTCAGGGTAAAGTAACAGGATTCTATTATGATTCTCACTATTCATGCAGAGACGTTAAACAATGCTCTCAATGAAGCATGCACACTTTAGCTGACAAAATAGGGGAAGGGGATACCTGCTAATTTACTTTTAAATATTTCCAAGGATGAATTATGCAAGATATTTTTTCTGAGTAAGTAATATCTTTGCAACAAGTTATTTCAAAATTGCAGAAAATTATTGTAATATATGTATTCTATTGAACCAGCTTTATAAGTGGGTTTTTGGCCATGCAGGGCCCCAAGACACTATTCTATATGTACATTTCAGTTGTCAGACATCACTGGCGCATAGCAACCAGGTTTTTCTGTCACATCTTTAAATAAATATAGCTCATACTAAAGCATACAATTCCAACTACCTCCTCACAGAGTTAAACATTATACATATACACACTCGTATGCTACTTGCTTGTTTGCGATTTTGAAAATATTCCCTAGTGCTCTTAAATAAAAACGAGAAATGTATTCTGTACCCAAGTTATAACTATTTTAATGCATGAATTTAAAGATCTGAATCGTATTTCTTCTGAATTCTGTATCTTTCAAAGGAGAAAGGTGTTTAATTCCAGCAAATGTTCCTGGTTACACACACTGTAAATCTAGCAGTTTTCTTTCGCACAAATCCAATGCCCCATGTAATGTTCTTATTTTGTTATACTTCTCCTTTATACAACATAGCAACTTAGTGAAAAAGAATCTTAATTAATCAATACTTGCACTAAAGTATTTAGTGGCACTTTTTATCTCGCACTGCCCCGAAACCAAATTAAAGATCTCATTGTGGCGAAAAGTTACATAAGACATTTAATTAACTTGCGCCATATTATTAGCTAGTTGGCCATCAGCAATATTTGCACAAGGACTTAGATGTGTAATATGTCATGTTCATTGCATAAGGATTACAAACATTTACGTAGAGCTGTAGCTTTGATATAGCACTAGAGTGTTGCCGTGTATCATCTTAATCCTAATTTTATTTGAAGTAACGCAAGAAAATAATTATAATCTACCCTGACATTTTTAAGAAGGCTCTTTATAATTACCTATTAAAAGCAATGGTTTCATGAATTTTGCAACGCGTACAATTCGCTTGCATTCTTATTTATTGAAGTAGCGGGTATCCCCATTACTTATAATTATCACTGATGCATATTGCCAATCTGCGCATGATAATTAAAGTAAGGGAAAGAAAGAAAGAAAAAAAAAAAGAAAAAACACGTTATTAATCAACTCAGATATGGATGTGTGGAGGATCATTAGAAATTGCTCCTTGTTCCCGGGTGGGCCACGTGTTTCGAGATAAATCACCATACAAATTTCCTGGAGGAACTCACAAGATAATTATGCATAACAACGCCAGAGTGGTTGAAGTATGGCTAGATGAATGGAAGGATTTCTACTACCAAATGAACCCAGGTACCAAGATATCACATTACTGGTGATGGAATCTAGTATGTTAAAAAATGCCGCATGAATTCGCTTCATCGTTTTTTCCATATGCCAATCTGTCATAAACTGTCATGCGTCTACATGTTCATTTTCCAATAACACGGGAGTGATTTGTGTTCACCTATCTTGTTCTCTTTTCTTGTTTCTTTCTTTGCAAATGGGCAGATTTGGATGTGCGGGGGCCACTTGGAATTGGTTACTTGCTCACATGTGGGGCATGTTTTCCGAAAAACCACACCTTATACTTTCCCTGGGGGAACCAGCAAAATAGTTAACCATAACAACGCTCGTCTTGCTGAAGTTTGGCTCGATGAATGGAAGGAATTTTACTTTGCCATTAATCCAGGTAGAAATAAACCAAACAACAATTTTGCAATCTAAAATTGTGTTTTAAAATGTAGACATTTTTCAGCATAAGTTGTGCTATTAAACTATACAAACTTTTTATCATTAGCTGTAGTACATTCAATATTTTAGACTTTTATCTTATTAGTATACAGAAAATGGTGTCGTTTTACTTCATATTTTTTGACACACCCTAAAGTTTTATTCTGTTGGATTGCACACGTCTACAGTGTAGTGCATATTTTATGAAAAATGATTTTAACGTTGAATTAGTTTATGAAAGGAGATTTGCATGTTTAGCCCAAATCCCAACACAGCATGTTGCACTGGGACTTATTAAGATATTCAGTATAATTGATCTCGTTCACAATGCTATATTATTGTTTGATTTCATCCTGGATAAGACAACTATGCATGATTTAATTGCACACTGCAAAGCTGCATTATGTGTTGCTAAATTTCACTCCAAACCAAATGTATTGCACCGGGTATTCAGATAACTATTTGTATAGGTGCTCGAACTGCTGAAGTTGGCGACATTTCAGAAAGGTTAAAATTACGCGAAACATTACAATGTAAATCTTTCAAGTGGTACCTTGAAAACGTGTACCCAGAATCCAATATGCCTTTGGAATACTACTATCTGGGGGAGGTAAATATAAAACTAAATGCAGCCAATATATAGCTATCTATACTACATAATTTAAAACATTACAATTTTCGTTAGGTAAAAAATGCAGAAACTCACGGCTGCTTGGATACGTTAGGCAGGAAAACAGGGGAAAATTTGGGCATGGGCATGTGCCATGGATTAGGCGGGAATCAGGTAAATACTAGGCATACATACTCAACTTTACTTTGCTACATGACATACCTTGTATTCAAATGATCTGTCATTTTGAATAGGTGTTTGCATACACAAAAAGAAATCAAATAATGTCCGATGACATGTGTTTGGATGCTGTACCACCAACAGGACCAGTTAAATTGATAAGATGTCACAATCTGGCTGGAAATCAGGCATGGACATACAGCCAACAGGTAAATATATGAAAAGCAAACGTGCTAATGATGTTTAATTGAAAGAATTAGACATTTGTTCGTCGGGCAGATGTCACAATAACTATGTTTCTTACAGGACCAAACAATAAGGCACTCAAATTCGGGACGTTGTCTATCTCGACCAGACCATTCGGATGCCACAATTCCTACGCTCAATGAATGTGATGGCAGTGAAGGACAAAGATGGCTCATGAAATCCAGTTTCAGATGGCAGCAGCCCAAATCTTAGCCTTCATACCATGAACACAACCTGACAACACAATCAGATTCTGAAAGACAGACTAACTAGGGAATACATAGAGATGTTGAATACACATTTGAAGCAGAGTGGCTCCAAGTGCCATACAGGGTGTCGCTGTGAGCCAGTTCATTGCGAAGATTTTGTGATAACTGCTGTTACCGATATTCGATAATCGGTGTAAATTTGGGTGAAGTTGTTTCAGATATATTGTTTAATTAATATAGCTATGAGGGTATACGAGATTGTTTTGTTTCTGTTTCCTCAATTGTCATACAATTGTTATACACGATGTGGTATATTCAGTTATTGCCTGTTTAATGAGGACTGATTGTGAGAAAATATTGAAACATGACTGACTATTCGTAGTTCATTATGAAGGTTGTTTTTGTGCATGGAATATTCGGTGACTGGATAAAGTTTTGGGGGAAAATCGGACGTTTTGTCTTCCATGTACTATATCATTCCAATATTGCTACCGACAAACGTGCGATTATTGATTGTGGCCATGATGTGATTGGTCGAGTGTCTACAGGCTGAAAAAGTCCACTGTGCCATATGATTTAGGTTCAACTTGAAATCGATTCCCACAGAGAAAATATTCCTACAAAACCACCACTTTCTATGTATATTTTGTTCATGTCAACGCACTGTTCAACGTGTGTGCTGATTTCACATAGTTGTGAAAATGCACAGGGTTCATTAGAAATGTCATTCCATTTTATTTGCTGTGCACATATTGTACTCTTTTATTTAGGGGATTCTATAACAAATCGCACATTTTTTTAAAATACCTACTTGCTGAATAACAGTTAATCGATTTATATGATTTGATACTATGAAGTTGTGGCGACATTCCAACAATGGTTAGTGACTATGAATATTAATTGTTATTTCTGAATGTGTATATTTTTTCCTAATCGGTTTGGGTTGCTTGTTTTGTTCATTAAAATGGTTTCAAGGAGACTTTCACAAAGGCTAAATATAGTTGCGTTCGGTTGCAATGGAATTTCCATTATGAACCAATTAAGCTCTTGCTTACAGTCGATGAACATGATCGACGATTGCTCTAATTCATGGTAAATTTGATATTTGCAACGGATGTGCGATGACAATGAGTGAACGTAAAGTTAAACACCAAAATGTATTGTCTGCATTCAACCGTCATCAAAAATGATTATAAAAATTCGATTTTAATTATTCTATTAACAGTTTGAAGGGATCTGAACACTATATTGCTTTTCTGCAGGAGTTTTTTAAAAACCTACTGCAAAAAGATTTTTTCAAAAACTTTACATACACCACATAACATGCACATTAATTATAATAGTTATAGCATTTTACATCTTATTACTAGTTGAAAGTTATACATAGTAACAAAAGTTTTTATGCAGAAAAAGTTTGTTTCGAAATTGCCATCATGTCACGCTTGCAAGGAAAAAGTTAAAAGAACAATGACGGTGAGAAAAGTGCATGACGGGAAACACGCATGCGCAGATACGAGTTTCAGACTATTTGAGTCACGCCCAAAAAATTTGACGTCAACAAAAGAAGGTTATAGCCTTAAAAGAGATGGAGTCCAGCATGATCTCGTCACAAGTTCGCTTAAAACTCTGCAAGTAGACTGAATCATCAACTAAGAATACAACTTTCACAACTTCTGGATGTTATTTAAAGATTCATAAGGTAAGAATTCAATGAGAATACATTGCCATACTTAGAAAAAGTCAACAGGTGTGACATTGCAGTTTCCCCCTGCCAAAGTTACATATATAGATGCAAGTGAATCGGAGCAAGAATTCAGAATAAGATATAAAATAACTGCAATTTTGTTATATTTGTTTGCGGAACATTAAAACTATATATAGGCCTATTTGACATCGTGCACGTGGGTCGAGTATGGTGTGCACAAGGAGCCAAAAACTTAGATTTTATAAATGTTAAATAAGTTTAATATTGCTTGAAAATGTTCCGGGGAAATGGCACATTTTAACAACTACTTATTGTGCATATGTTACCATTGCTTCGACACTTGATTATACCGTACATAGCACTTCCAATAATTAACAGTATAATGCAATTTGGCCTAATTAAATAATGCTTATAGGCCTACTTGCAAATTGTGTGACTTCGTTATTTTGTAATTAAATCTAAAGAATGCGAACCTAGCTATAGCCTAGATATAAAAACTAGTCTAGAGGGATCCGAGCTAGAAAAATTCGGACAAACAAGGTCACGTGACGTTGCATTTTTTTGTTAAGGTGCGCAGATCTTACTACTAAAGGGTCATCGCTCAGCTGGGAAAGTGTATTTGTAAAAACTTCATCAAAGGAATTGCAAACTCTCAGGTCACGGATTGCATGTAAAGTGCACTGTAAAGTGCAATACGAGTTAATGGGTTTCCGGTTGTAAATTGATGCTCTCCAAAAATATAGTCATGTTTACAAGTTAACAATGGAGTGAGTTCTCAACATTTCATCCCTATAAATCTACAGATCAAGCCATTGTTTGAACCGACGTTCATCACTATATCTGTTCACTAAAAGTATAACTTTGAAAATGCAAATCATCAATATATGTAACTTAATTAGTAACAAATGTTACAAAAAATGCACATATTACCATTAAAATGATGTAAACAGCTTTGATAACTCAAAATTCCGGGAATCTGATCTAGTTTCTTTGCACATTCCTAAGTGTGATTTTTGTAGAAAAGCAAGTCGTCATTTACAATTATAATATAGTACACTGCATATGCGATTCAAATAACCCTTTGACCACTTTATAGTTTTAAAAAGTCAGTCGAATATAGGCCGATTATTACGAAACTTTGGTATATAAATGTCAAGAACAAACTAGCCTACATTTTGGTTATTTCAGTTGATTTTAGCAACTTTCGGCCGACATTTAAATATATATAAAAGAAAAGGATTTTTTAAAAAATCGCAGTGTTCATAGAAAATTGTAAGATATAACTTTGAAATATTAAAACTGTTTAATATCTAATAATACACCCGGAATAGTTACTCGAGTAGATAGATAAAACAACATGGCATTTCTCTGTTTACTCGTAGATACACCTCATGCAGATTATAAGGGATCTATGAAAGTAGATTATCTCTACTATCATGATTATTCGCTGGGCTAACATGTGCAGAAGACGTCGCTTGGCAACTTCTCTTCTTTTGTTATTAACAGCTTCAGTCTTTCTTATATTTACCCTGTATCTAAAAACATCCAACCAATTACTTGGCAATGACCACTTGCCACAAGATGATCTCCTGGCCGAATCGAAAAGGGGAATCCCCGTCATCGTAGGACATTACATGGGAAACGACAATATAGGCAGCACAACGCTTACAAAAGGTAAGGAGATAGATCACATTTCACTTATCTAAGTCAGTATAAAATTTTCTTTTTATAGAAATTCACGAATTAATAAGTTCCACTTGTATGTCATCACATGATGCAAGACTAATATAGGAAATATTTTTAGAAATGTTGGATACCAATGGATACGACCCAGTGGCGGGAGCTGGTGAAAATGGCGAAGCCCTTGAAGTTGGTGCCATGGATGTATCTCGAATGCACCTTTTGTTCCACATCAACAAATTCAACCTGATGGCCAGTGATCGCATTTCCGCGAACCGATCACTGCCAGACGTGCGTCACAAAAACTGTCCTCAACACCCATACAAGATCATTGATCAAACACTTCTTGATACCTCCATTATCATCGTCTTTCACAATGAAGCATGGTCGACTCTCATAAGGACCATTCGCAGCGTCATCAACCGTTCACCCAACCATCTCTTGCGTGAGATTATCTTGGTGGATGATGCTAGCGACAGAAGTATGAGAAAATGCATTCATTCAGAATTAACTTTAAGCCTTGCTTTAAGTAATCACTATTAATTTATTCCAGAATTTTTAAAGAATGCATTGGATTTATATGTGGGAAAGCTAGAAGTACAAACCAAGATAATCAGATTGAAAGAACGAGTGGGTTTGATTCAAGCTAGACTAAAAGGAGCTGATGTTGCCGGAGGTCGGGTTTTAACTTTCCTGGATGCTCACTGCGAATGTACAATCGGTTGGCTAGAACCACTTCTGAAAACCATCCACCTTGACCGGTAAGTAACTAATTATATAATGTATGCAGTTTTCAAGTTTACCATATTGGCATGCAGTGTCAGAATGCAATTGCTCAGATCCAAATTATACAAGGTTCAGAATGTTAATGGTAACCTCTTGATAGTAGTTCCCTCGAACACACATAATCTAATCAATTGATCAAATATCTCACTATATGTATATAGCAAGCAATTAATTTATTGCATATGAATATGTGCATCGAGCAATTAAGTGTTTAAATTACGATTTACGAGAAACAAAATCAATGATCTGGGCTGTTGGGTTGCACGAGGGAATTAACATTGAAATCCCACATCTAATTAATCGTTTAGATTCAATTAGCGATGGAGACGAGTACAAGTTATTAATTATTAATGAGCTCTCTGTACAGCAATCGCCGTAGGAAACGGCACAGAAAAATCTAACGTTTCATTTAAACATTATATACTATCATCACATTGTGTATTTTACCTCAGGGAGGATATTTGCTGGCTGCAATCATGGAAGTCATTTCCTGCTGTCAAAATATCCAGCATGTAAAATAATTTGCAGTCATACTTTTGATCATAATTGCAGTTCTGTGCTCCCAAATGAGGTGTGGCGTACCCTATGATTTCGGACAATTTTCCAAAAATAAATTTCGAGCACATTCTAGCTATACTGCACACGTATGTAAATTCAATTTGACATCTTTTCAGCAAGACTGTTGCTGTACCCGTCATCGACATAATAAGCGACGACACATTCGCGTACGTGCGCAGTTTCGATCTGCATTGGGGGGCATTCAACTGGGAACTTCACTTTCGGTGGCTCTCAATCAGCCCACAAATTATGCAGATGAGGAGAAAGGACCTCACTCAACCGTTCAAGCAAGTACAAATCAGTGCCTGTTGGCATCTTTATCGTTACTTACGGTCCGCATAGCCCAAATCACTGTCAATTTACACATATTATTCGCACCGATCCATCAGAACGCCCGTGATGGCTGGTGGATTGTTCGCCATTGAGAAGAGCTATTTCCAGGAAATTGGTACTTACGATGAGCAGATGGACATCTGGGGAGGAGAAAATATCGAAATATCATTCAGAGTACGAAATTGTTAATTATACGTACACATCAACTACATGTATTTATGTTCTGTTCAAATGTCAATATTTGCCAGGTATGGCAGTGCGGTGGTTCAATTAAAGTGGTTCCTTGTTCGCACGTTGGACACGTGTTTCGCAAAGCATCACCTTATAATTTTCCAAGACCTGGAGGAATTGGATCAGTTTTGCACAAAAACCTTGCAAGAGTTGCAGAAGTTTGGATGGATGAATGGAAAGAGTTCTACTTCAAATTGAATCCAGGTATTCAAACTTTTTTTCATTCCCACGTTAAATATATAGGGAAAAGTTAACAAGTAGTATAACCACTCTTGGTCTAACGTGATATTACAAAGTAAATCATATATCGTACCAGCTAAGCGTTTCTTCACTAACAATTACTGTTAGCTCATAGAATTCTGTGGTTAGCCTCCTGTTGCACCTGCTCGATGACTGGCTTTTGGCCCTACATACAGTATAGTGTTGCAACAATTGCATAATTTTAATGCAAGGTCAGGTACAGCTGATCTTTGAACTGTCTGCTGTTCGCTTAATCTATATTTAGATAATACCTTAAGGAGAATAACCTGTGAGTTACAAAGGATAATGGATTAAACGTTGCTTTGAATATTAATTCAGGCCTCTTAGCAACACACCACAAAAATATAGGTTTTCAAATTAAAAAGCAATATAGCAATATAGAGCATTATTATAGGTTTTAGTGCAATATACATATACAATATTTTATATAGGATGCCGCACAATTACCTCCTCGATTTGGGAGGAGCGTAGCTAGAATTAGGTTGGGAGTACAGCAGTAGGGATGGTGCAGTTG
>JAQIWR010002037.1:0-12081 GCA_034695945.1 Glomeris hexasticha
GCTCCAATCGCCACCAAACTAATTTTAAACGAAAGAGAACGATGTTTTACCTCTAAGAAACTGTGGTTAGCGAAGATTGGGACAACGATTGCAGAGAAATAAACCGACGACCGAAAATTTCCCTATCTCTCCCATGTTAAAATTTCGGCGACGGAACAAAATCTTCGCAGCGCCTTCTGTCGGGAGCAGGAGGCGAAACGTAACCTATTGGACGTTGCACGCATGACGTCAGTGGTGCGTCACGTGGTGCGTCTGTGCCAGTGCATCAGCCGTCAATTCCTCTGCGCTTTTCTCGTCTCAATTGGTCTTCCAAAATTGCATTTCTGTCAAGGTGACCTAGCTGGTTTATGCTATATCGTAAGGGCACAGTCGTCCTTGGTCGTTTACGGCCATCATTGTTAATTATATTAATCTCGTGATTTCAGTAAGTCGCGGTTACGTTTTAGTTGCTGTGTATATCGCCATGCATGGAGCAAGTATATACATTTAAAAATTATGATGACACCAAAATTTAATTATTTGCAGTGATCTGAATACATATAAGCACAATTGCGTGATTTTCCCCTGATTTTCTGCGTTTATTATAACCTGTTTTGCAGCAAATCCATTTCAACTTGTCAATTTCAATTGAAACATTTTTTTGAATTCATATTTCAAATTTAATTTATATCAATTTTAAAAATGATGCATCGAATTTATAGTATGTTTTTTTTTAATGCATTGCTAATTTCCTGGAATTCTTAATTAATTTGCTTTTCAAATTTTTAAATAGCCTCATGATACAAGATAGATATTATTTTTAAATCTTTATGATAACAAATATGAACTAATTAAAATATGCATGGGCACTGTTGCCAATTTCTAGGCATGTATTTCTGGGGAATTTTAAGTATCTTATAATGTATGCAATTTACCAAAACAGGGCATGGAAAAATATATAATTGAATTTTAAGCAACAATTTTACAATTATAATTGTACACATACATAGGTATACATTTCAATTTGGTTGTGAACAGCTGATCATGCAATTTTTATTAATTATTATTATAATTGAAGCCCAGCTGACTGCAAAAAATGGCAACGATTGAAGATGATAATGTCACAAAAGTCAGCAATTGCCATGTACCAACCAGAGTACTTCTTCTAGAAGACCAACAATATCTGGATTCCACACTTTTCAGACTGAAGAAAGGTATAAATACAAAAATAAATTTTTAAAACTAAATTACACTATATTATGTATATGTACGTGTGTTTATTATTTATACAAATTTGTAGGTTGGATTTTGCAATTTTCTCTTGGTCCATCCCTTTTTGGCAAAAAAATCTTGCTATTTACAAACCATCCTGCAAATGCCAACTTGGGATTCATTCGTGAAAGTTACAGACAGTTACATTGGCAATACGATGGCAAAAATAGTGATGATGAAATGACGGCCTGCGTGGAAATTTCTTTAGTTATGGCAGGATCATTTCATTATTATTTTGTTTACGCTGACGGGTATGTGCTAAATACTGAAAGTTTTGTGTCATTATCTGAATATCTTCATCATATATGTGTTTTAAATTATCACATTGCAGATGGCCGGACATAAAAACACCAGTTGGTTCTGGTTACTTCATAGTTGATCCAACTCTAACTTTTGGATTTGAGAATGAGATCCTTCCCTTGGATTGCATCCAGTGCCAAACTTATTTAACCAAATGTTTGGGCCCTTTGCATGAATGGGAAAAACGGTTGTTAGTTGCAAAAGAAACTGGTTACAACATGGTACATTTGACACCAGTTCAGGTATTTTATTGTGAAGAATTGTTGTAATATGTTATCAAGATATTATGCTGTTTTATAAATTTTAATATTAATTTTCCAAGGAACTTGGCGAGTCGCAATCATCATACTCTATACGGGATCAACTCAAACTGAGCTTGGCTTACAGTGAAATTGGTGAAAATGTTTGCACGCTTGAGGATGTTGGAAATTTAGTGCAAAAGATGAGAGAAAAATGGAAGGTGATTTTTTAATTATACAAAAAAATATTGCAGATTCTCGTGCAACTAATTATTATATTTTTTTAAAATGTTATTGAAGGTATTGACAATATCAGATATTGTGCTGAACCATTCAGCCAATGACAGTCCTTGGCTGCAAGAACACCCAGAATGTGCATACAATTTAAATAATTCCCCACATTTGAGGCCGGCGTATCTGTTTGACAGAATCTTATGGCACTTTACGTTGCAAATCAGCCAAGGAATCTGGGAGACAAGTGGTATCCCCAAAAATATTAATCAGGAACATCATTTGCAGGTTTGTATAAATATTTAATAACACAGTTTATCATTTCCAGCATTTATAAACGTTATTTTCCGTTATTAGGCTGTTGCGGCGGTGCTGAAATGCAATTTCTTACCTGAAGTAAAAATCCATGAGCTGTTCATGGTTGATGTTGATGCATTGACCAATGAGTTTCGAGATAAAGTGATAAGTATGTAAGATTCTCATATAATAGTAATAATTTGTAATTAATTTACAAAGAAAATCATTCAGAAGGTGCAGAGCCAATCGGCAAGTCGTGTGGTTCTCGTACGCTGAGTATTATTCAAGATCCTGAATACAGACGGTGGAAGAGCACTGTTGATATGGATTTGGCTCTCATGTTATTTAATAGTGAAAGGTTTGATGACACTGAAATGCTGGCATTAATTTGGAATTAATGTAATACTGTTTTAGGCTTGATGGTTCGAGCGGCGAGGAACGAATTAACAATTGTTGTGAAAAGTTTCGCAATCGTTTGGAGGAATTAAACCAACAGGTCTCGAGAGAGGTTTATATCCATCTTGATGCAGGAGTTGAAAACGTTTTAGCTGGAATGAGGTATCAGAGAATTCAAGCAGATGGACCTCGCATTGTGGAAGTTTCATGCAAAAATCCATTGGTTCCAAAGCAAGTACTCTAATTATAGTGTGTTTATAAATGTTATAAGCTTAATTTCGATTACTTTCTCAATTTATAGCTACTTTACTCATTATGGGGAAGATACTTCACTGGAACAAGAGGAAGAACTAATGTACAGTTCCAAATGTGCTTTTATGATGGCACACAATGGCTGGGTAATGTCCGATGACCCGTTGCGAAACTTTGCCGATCCTCCCACCAATGTTTACCTTCGCCGTGAGCTTATTGCATGGGGTGACAGTGTGAAACTTCGCTATGGTACTCGCCCAGAAGATTGTCCTTATTTATGGAGCCATATGCTTCAATATTCGGAGATTACAGCCAAATTGTTTCACGGCATTCGACTCGACAACTGCCACAGCACACCATTACATGTTGCCGAAGTAACTCAATTCATCTAGTATCATAGTATCAATTAGATCCAGTGATACATGGGGTTAATGCAATGTAATTTGATTTAACAGTACATGTTGGATGCAGCACGGCGAATCCGACCGGATTTGTACGTAATTGCGGAACTGTTCACGCAAAGCGAATTCACCGACAATATTTTTGTAAATCGACTTGGGATCAATTCACTGATCAGGGGTTTGTTTTGTGTAGTGGAGACTAAGATGAATATATGATTTTACTTAAATTGTATAATGTTTGAAGAGGCTATGAGTGCTGGAGATGCCCACGAAGAAGGACGCTTGGTGTACCGTTATGGCGGAGATCCTGTTGGCGCGTTCATGCAGTTGCCTGTCAGGCCTTTAATACCGTGCATTGCTCATGCTCTTTTCATGGACCTCACACATGATAATCCAAGTCCCATTAAGGTGTAACTATTTATACATTCAATTCTGTACGTACGTGCGTATATTGGTATATATAGCCAATTTCTGTGTAATATTTCCTAATTGTATTATATTTAGTTGGACCCTTTGAAACATGTTATTAATATACTGCAACATGATTTAGAAACGATCAGTTTATGATCTCCTTCCAAGTGCAGCTTTGGTATCGATGGCCTGCTGTGCCACGGGAAGCAATCGCGGTTACGATGAACTCGTGCCGGAGCATGTTAGTGATACGTAATTAATATAGATAATTAAATGTTGAAACAGGTAATAAATAAAATATTCATTTAATTCAGATCCACGTCGTTGATGAATCGAGGTTCTACCCTTCCTGGATAAACTCCACCAATAATGCTCATAAACAGCATGAAACGGTTTCGTTAAAAAGTGGTATAATTGCTGGGAAAAGGGCACTAAACAGACTTCATCAAGAATTAGGTGTAGCCAAGTTTACTCAAGTGTGTTAATTACTTAATAATAAATATTCATTTGGAATGAGCACTGGTAAATTGTGATTATGGAATTTGTCTATTCCGTTCTGAAGGTATATGTGGATCAAATTGATGAAAATACTGTTGCAGTTACACGGCATTGTCCATCACCACATCAGTCAGTTATCTTGGTTGCAAGAACTGCTTTCCAGAATCCGGAAACTTTCAATGAGCACAGATATATCCCACCTCTTCGTGTACCAGGTTTGTGTTCTGCAATGTTGGCAACACAGTAACAAAAATGTGACTACTGTTTTTGTTTATTCTAGGGATTGTGGAAGAGATTATTTTGGAAGCACGCTTGATGCAGAAGAAGCAAACCACCCCTTACCTTAGGAATACCAATTATATAAATGGTCTGCAAGAATATCAGTTGGATATTCGAGAGCATATCCAGATGTACGAGAGTGAAATGGTGGAGATGATGGACAGCAGTGAAAAGACTATTCAAGAAGTAGAATTCACCAGTTTTCCTCCAGGATCAGTAATTGCATTTCGGTGTGTAATGTTGTTGAATTTTCAATCAAGTAAGTATGGCTATGATGATTTTTCTAACGTCATTACAGGGTTTCTCTGCACACTTCATCAAGAAGCGCAATTACGAAACTGCAAGCATTTGTGTCACAATTTGGGAATGCAACAAAGGCACCAGTTGGTGACCTGCCAAATCCTCAGAGCTGCGAATTCAACTCAGTTGTGTCAAAGATGAATCTGACCGACATCAACCGCGCTCTTTACCGATGTGAAGTTGAAGAACAGGATGAAGGCAAGGGCGGCGGTATTTACGAAATCGCACGTTGTGACAAAATACCCTACTGTGGACTGCAAGGCTTCATGTCATTACTGGCTGATATAAGACTAAAGAATGATTTGGGTCATCCCTTTTGTGATAATCTGCGGCAAGGAGATTGGATGATGGATTACATTTCAACTCGACTCTTAACTCACACGAGCACGTCAGAGGTACATGGTAACAGTTGTTAATGTCTATTATTTTGTGTATTTAGTCTGTACTATGAAGTTAATCGCAGGGTCGTGTTCCTTTCAGCTTGGTCACTGGTTTTCTGCAGCTTTTCAATACCTACGCCAAATACCACGTTATTTAATTCCAAGCTACTTTGATGCCGTTATGACTGGTGTTTACAGCTCACTACTAACTCATTCATGGAATCTCATGTCAGAGTGAGTAACGTACTTCAGTCGCGTTCAGTTGTTATATTGTATATAATGACCATACGCGTTCAATCTACATACTCGATATTTGCCATGCATGCACAGATTCATTATCAATGGCTCACCTTTCTTAAAATCCCTGGCCATGGGCTCGGTGCAATTGGGTGCTGTCATCAAATCTGCACCACTCCCTCAATTAGCCCCAAGATTGGAATCTCCGCACCCTCCCACAGCTCTCAATGAAGAAACTGGAGTTCGTGAACAATGTTGCACAACATTGTCAGCAGGACTTCCACATTTTTCTGTTGGGTATATGAGGAACTGGGGCCGAGATACTTTTATTGCTCTACCTGGGTTGTTTTTAGTGACTGGACGGCACTCAGAAGCAAGGTAACTAATGATTATGAAGCACTAGTATATTTGATTGTATTCATCATGAGAAACTTTTACTATTGTAGGTTTATGATTCTGGCTTATGCTGGAACTCTGCGCCATGGCCTCATTCCAAACCTTCTGGATGGCGGCAAGAAAGCGAGATACAACTGCCGTGATGCAGTTTGGTGGTGGCTCAGTAGCATCCAATCGTACAGCAAGATTGTCCCTAATGGACATGCTATTCTAAATAATAATGTTTCAAGAATGTTTCCCAGTGATGATTCTCTTCCAGAGGAACCTGGTTCAGTGGTGTGTTATTAACCTTTTCTGGCGCACATTGTGATTCAATACATTTATTTGTCAATTAATTGTTGGTAGACTCAACCGTTGTATGATGTCATCCAAGAGGTTCTGGAGAGACATGTGAATGGGGTGTGCTTTAGGGAAAGAAATGCAGGATTTCAGCTTGATAGTCAAATGTCTGATGAAGGTAATTTTTTTATAAGAGGATGTTAGAAGATGCCGGTTGCCATTTCACAATTTTCCTTCTTAATCTTAGGATTTAACAATAGTATTGGAGTGGATGATGAAACCGGTTTTGTATTTGGTGGAAATGCCAACAATTGTGGTACCTGGATGGATAAAATGGGAAGTTCGGAAAAAGCAGGAACAAGGGGAAAACCGGCAAGCCCGCGGTAACATTTTAATTATATGCAAGAGTGTATGTTATATGTGAACTTTAATTAAATCATTTTTTAAAAATAAATTCGTTTCCAATAGAGATGGGTCAGCTGTGGAATTAGTTGGATTATGCAAGAGCACATTGCAATGGCTTATTGGCATGAATCAGAAGGGCCACTACCCGTACGATAGTGTAGAGAAGTCCAAAAACGGTTAGTATATTACATATAGTTGAAAACGCCTGTTTTATGTATACAAAAGCCTGTTAGAGATTATATAAACAGATTTTGCAGCTGCTTCAAAGTTACATGACGTTTTGTTTTCATCTACTTTTTCTGTATGTAAGGAACGAAAACCAAGCTGAGTTTGAAAAAATGGAATCAACAAATTCAAGATAATTTTGAAAGATATTTCTGGATTGACCCAAGCCTTGAAGGTGAAATAAACCCTGGACTTGTGAACAGGAAGGGAATATACAAGGATTCGCACAAAGCAACCCATCCATGGGCAGACTATCAGCTTAGATGCAATTTCCCTATTGCTATGGTTGCAGTAAGTTGAGCAAAATATATATCAAACTATTTCGAAATTATAAAATATTAAAGTGCAATTTGTCTTCACTTTTAGGCACCTGAATTGTTTACTCCACAAAATGCATGGACTGCATTGAATATGGCTGAAGAAATACTTCTTGGTCCACTTGGAATGAAAACTCTTGATCCAAGGTTCACTAAAGTCAAGAGTGGATGTGTGTAGTTTTGATGACAATGAGGATATACAACATTTATTTTGTACAGCGATTGGGCCTACGGCGGTGACTATGACAACGCTAACGACTCGTGCGATGCAAAGTTTGCAAAAGGCTTTAATTACCACCAAGGCCCTGTAAGTCTCAAAGCTAGTATATTCACGGTTGAACAAATATATTCCATACTTGTATGTTTGCTTTCATGTATTTAAAGGAGTGGCTGTGGCCCATTGGCTTCTTCCTGCGAGCTAAATTGCATTTTGCACCTCTGGTTGGAGGTGCTGTTGAACTTCGAAATACAATATCCAAAATCCAAAAGATTCTTTCGCATCATTACATCGAATTGCAAAAATCGCCATGGAAAGGTCTTCCTGAACTTACAAATAGTGGTGGACGGTTTTGCAAAGATAGTTGTGCTGTGCAGGCATGGAGTATGGGATGTATCATAGAGGTTTTGTATAATATCACTCAAATTAGGCCACACATTAATTCTGAGCCTTAGCTGGCTAAGATTTTTCCTGTTTTGTTGTTGTGTTATATATACGAACAAATCTACTAATTAATTGTAACGAAATGTTAAGGTTTGAAATGTTTATAGTCTTCATTTTTAATTCCCTGTAATGAATACCTTGTTATTTCTAGGTTGTCCTCTGTTCTTTTGTTATATTTTTACTTTGCTCAATCTTGACTTTGTACATGCTTCCAAAACAGTCTAATAGCATCTAGAATAGGTAAAGGCAAGAGTGCACACTCTTGGTAAAGGTAATATGCACTGTTTAGTTAGAGATTGTTTAGGTTTTACAGTTATTAAAAATGTTTTAAAGTTCCTGGTGGCACTGTTTGAAATTTCTGAAACAGAGAACCCAAATGTTGCTGCCACAACACTTCCCACACTTAACTATGTATCCCGTCGCTACCTGGGTGGAATGAAATCATACGTTTCATGATCCAAACCAGGTGGTAAGGTTTGCGGATTACTTTGGGTGACCTTCAGCAATCGTGATTTTGCTAGGATAACCAAACTGCAAGACCCAAGTAGTGTAGAATGCCTTGGCCACCATTTCATCCATTATTTTCATGATGGGTGCTGTCTCAGGCCATGGAGTACAATTGTCAATCTTTGCGAGGCAATATGCAAAACTGATGCGCATACGCGGGACCAGAACTTGCAGTCTCTCTGCATCAACAGGCTGTACATAATGAGTAACAACCAGGGCAGCAATGGCTTTGGTGCCAGGGTGCTGTGAGAGGTTGTGCAGTCTTGAATACCTCGTTGGAGCCCCTGGGACAAAGCCGCTGGTGGTCTGTCAAGATGTTGACAATCAGGTGTTGTTCAATGGGAGTGCAATACATTTGAACTGCTGGGATGAAGGAGATTGCAGGAGCTCCATGAGCTCCTCGTCACATTCTTTAGCATCCATGACTCGGTGATTTATGAACTGTTCGGAAGGAATGGGCATTTGCCACTGTGTTCATTGAACCTGAGAAATGCCGAATGTCCATCGCAAATTATGCAACAAACTGCAGTAAAAAGTTGAACGGGAAAACATTGCTGTTTACGTGTGTATATACAGGGTGTTCCAGAACTCTTTACACACTTTCATGAAAGGTAGGGGCACAGATATGAATTTTTCTTAATACATTGCATGTCCTCGTATGCAAATCTGGGGTACTAAAGAGTCATGAGCTAGGGAAAAAGAAAGGTACACAATAGCAGGAATTGAGCTATACAGCAATGGTGGTGCCGCATGACGCACCCGAAACGCATACGTTGACACAGTTGTGTGAACTAGGTTTTATGGTATTGGTACCTGCCAATCACTGCACAGCAGCAAAGCTCTCTCTCCATCCCTGAAGTGGACTGTGAATCAGGTACCTGTTATCACCATGGCACACTTTGCAAATGCTGAGATGGATGACATGCATCTGGCATATGGGGCTGCCTATGGAAATTCAAGAGCTGCTGTATGATTGTACCAGCAATGAGCTATATATTGGTACCAGGGAAGGTACCCTGCTAGACGAGTTCCAAATCATCTAACGATTGCACCGGCAGCTGGTTGATCGAAACTAGAACATTCAAAGCCCCCATGCGTGGAACTGGTCGACCCAGAACATCATGCACTCCAGACATTGAAAAAAGGTATTCTTATTAAGGGGGAACGGCATGCATCAGTGGGTGGTTGGGGATGAATGACTTTTTCCGAGCTTCTAAAACTGGTGTTTGGAAAATCGGCCCTGCTCATGGTCAGCAGGGGCCTTGACCACGATAAAATTAAACCTAATAGTAGGAAATACGCTCTTTTATGTGCCGTATTGTTGGGTCCATTCCATGTCAATTCAATCATGGAGTTCACCCATCACTCCAGAATATTATGATAATTTAATATGTAGTTGATGGGCATCCAGTATGTAAAACCCCAAATGGATTAGTCTTTAAAAAAATCATTGCAAATTCTACAAGCATCTGAAGCGTATGCAAATTAGGCTTAGCGGAAGTCCAAAATTCAGCAATTTCGATAATAATTTAACTCCAAAAATAGACGTATGAATATTCTGAAATTGTCTACCCTGGTGTAGTTTTTAATGACAAATCCAAATCTGCATCCAGAAATGTCCTACGACATACAGTACCTATACTTTTTTTAATATAAGCATTTATATCTATAAACTTCAACCTATAAAAACGGCGATGTGGGACCAATTTTAAAAATCTGAAAATTTTACTATAGGTGCAGGTTAATATTGCTAACAAGTGGTTAAAATTTCAAGAGGGTATTTTTCGTCATTTATTTATACAAAATATTGAACTTGAATGAGCGTGGTTTGTTAAGAACCATTTAGAGATTGAGAGAGATTGAATTCAATCTGCTGGCAATATTTTGCTCATAACTGAAAAGGCAGATCAACATTAGCTTTGAAAACCGTTATTTCAAACATTGAATCTGGCTGGAGCTGTACAACATCACATAATGTAGCCTAGTTTTCAGTTTAGAAACACGCACTACGGGTACATATACATGTTGTATATCTTTATGCATTCATTTTCATAAACGATGTGTAGCACTTTTTTATCATTGTGTTGAGATCCGGCCCTGAGACGACCTGTCTCAAGTAGATCCCCAAACTGTCTCCAATGGTTGCACTTAGACTTCAAAGAAACTGGAAACTTAAACCTTTATTTTTGGCTGCTTTTGTCTTCCATAGCAACACATCCACACAACTCAACTGAACAAGCAGCTCAACCAACAATTAACATGAATAATGGTCAACTAACAACCAACATCTGACAACTATCAATAGTCAACTCCATGCTATTCAACATTCAACTAACTCCTGAGTAAATCCTCCAGGCTTTTATACAATTCAAAAAGGCCCCTTCTACCAATTATGGCAAAGGGGTGTGTCTATAGCTAACCAATCCAAAATCATTATCAACTGCGAGAACAGGAAATACCTGAAATACCTTTGAGGCCCTACTGTGGGAAAAATTCCTTTCCCAGGCCATTCAGGAAGGCGAGGAATGCTTGGAATGCTTGGCATTTCCTGTAGCCCCCCTTTTCCCATGACAACTCAAACTTTCATAACAAAAACGCTTCTACTACTGGCCTTAAGCCTTACAGAACTTAGTTTGAACTTAAACAACCAAAACTTATGGCGCTTCTGCCAACAGATTTAAAGCTACACAACTCAGCAAACAAGTGCGGATTTAACAAATGCTATGCGCCTTGCCTGCATAAACATGTTCAATAAGGCATACTAAGGGGGAATTTCGTTTCAAATTACAAAACCATATAAACAAATACACTATTCGCCTGCGCTGCCAAAGTGGGTGACGCCCATTGGCAAGTGCTTGAACTATGTAAAATGGCGGAGCAGGGGGTTAAACCAATGAGGTATTAGCTCAGTCCTTGCTCAGATATTAGCTCGGCGAGCTCAGAGTGTCTATATGCTGCATTTTCATCATTCTTTTCCGTTACGCCACAACAAATATATAATGTGATAGCCTTTAAATATTGCCTCCCCCTTCGACGGAACATCTTCTTTTATCTCCAATGTACATAATATCAGTGATTCCTACTTCAAAGCGTGCCATTGCAATACCATCCTATGCTATACACCATTGTCGATATCGCCATTGGCGAATCCCCCTCGTCCGCAATGTTGTGACGTATAATAGCAATAGGTGCGCCACCTGGATTCCGCCGCGCAGGCGAATAGATAGTCCTTTCCAAAAGCAATGAGAATTACTTTTTGTGCTACACAGAAGAATGTGGAAGGAAAGTGTGGGTCTAGGCTATTAGATAGGGAACCACAAATTCTGTTTGACTTTGCCAGCACGACAGTGAACCTTTACATCAGTAAAAAAATAACCAATGTGTGTAGCAGTTTTTGTGTCATGTTGCAGGAGTTACTCGATCAAGTTCTGGGTAAAACTTTGAAAATCTGGCTCCAAAACACTGCAGCAGTTGATAACATCTTATGGATATGCTTTTTTGGCTTCTAACCATCCAGTGAGAGGATAGATAGGGCTTCCGAAAACAGACTTCTGTGCAACATTGTGCAAGACTTGTCCCAAGAATTTGTCTGCCAGTTTGTGTAACCTGGCAAACAGCATCCCCATAAGCTGTCCTGAACAATTGCAAAATTTTGGAACCGTTCTTTTTAAATTTTATGCAGATATTGATCTAGTAAGGCTGCTGCGGACCCCTGTTATAAGACTCCAACTGATATACATATTGTATACTTACTGACTGTTATAAAGGCCCGTCCCAATGCTTGGAAAATCAAACAATACACATGGGTTCCCTATCTAC
>JAQIWR010002038.1:0-12074 GCA_034695945.1 Glomeris hexasticha
TATGCGAGTGTAAAAGTTGATTTTTTTCGCTGAAATCGCATTTTCCGAGTTGTTTCCAAATCGGCTGATGCGATCGTTCTGAAACTTTGACAACATTTGCACACACATGATGGGATAGCTTGATTGCAATATTGCGATTTTTGCGTTGTGTTTGTGTTTGCCACGCCTTTTGGCGGTTTTACCCCGTGTCGCATTTGGCCCCGGTCTCCCCTATTCATATATGGCAATATGTATTTCAATTGTCCGTGGACTTGTTGCTCACCCTGTACTTACTTGCTCGCATGTGAGCTTATAAAAGTGTCGGATTACAGTTTGGAGGTTTGTAAAAAATTGCAAAGAGCAAACACTAATATATAAAGTTTTAGCTGGTGTTAGTGACCTTTAATTACATTGGCGAATCAATATCCTGGGATGCAATTTGGAATTTGAGCGTTAAAAATGACACCCATTTGCCAATGACAATCACACATGCCCTTTTCGTTTTATTACTCTCACAAATACAGTTCGAACAAGGTGCCATGTACAAATATTCTTTGATGTACGGTATTCTGGCTGGAGCAGGTTTTTCAGCCATATTTTGCCGCGTTTCTTTCCACCCCAAATAGCCAAGTTGTATATTTTGAAACGCGTGTTTATGGTCCGTTTTGCGGTGAATATGGCGTGCACTGATTTACGGAGTTTATTTGATCGGCTTTTTATTTTCTACCCACGACCCCATAAAAAGAAGGCTTCGTTTTACGCTGTAGTACTTTCTTCCATCTTATCATTCACAACTTTGGGCTATAAAAACAGGTGTATACGCCTATAGTTTTGTAACCGGTATTATTATTATTATTATCATTATATGGTGCGCATTTTATTTTTGTGGTAAAAAAAAAGAGGAAATAAGGAGGGGGGGGGGCGAGATAAAGAAGTGGCAGATGATTTCCGCCTTAAACGGATCGTGTAAATAAAATAACGGGGGCTTTTGTGCGGGCTTTCAGTTTTTGGCAACATGCCATTTTTCAAGAAGTCGTCACCTCCTAATTGAAATTGCCCGCCCAAAACAGTTCACTTTTCCTCCGGAAATCGTCACAATCCATCTGTAAAGTTCGAAAGGGAGGAAGTAAAAAAAAGTACTACAGGAAAAAGTTATGACAAGATGTCAGTTTTCCATTTTTAGTTCACTGGTTATTTGATGATAACTTCCTCACCCACTTCATTTCAATTTCACACTTGTCACCATTTCCTGAAACTGATCTCGCCCATTGTGCTTTCATAAAATATCTGAAATCAATGCAGCAATTCATACTTTTATTTAAAATACAACCATGGGGGTTCCAACAGTGTCTGGCACTGGTGCATTATGTACTAAGAATATAGCACAGGAACTTGACAAAAAATACGTGATATAACTTCTAATGTTCATGCAAAGTTTGGCATATTAAACTTTTAAATAAATTTCTATTATCCTATTATATTCTAATTTGAATGAATATGCGAATTCATACGTATCATATTGTCATAGCCAAGGTTATCGTGTAGAGGATATGCAAGAAAAATGGCACATGTTGAAATGCTGAAAGGTATTTGTGAAATTATGTAAATATAGGTGTTTTTTTATGTGCAAATGACTCCATAATGTAATGTGGCTATTGTTTTCCCATTTTGGAGTGAGTGAGTAGGTTTGCGGAATATTTATTTGGTTATAGATGACAAGGTTTCCACTCTTTCGGAAACTTGGAAATGGTATTTGAGGGGAAAAGAACCGATTAAAAACACATTTTTGACCTATCTATAAGGGGGAAATAGACGTGACCATCTCGTAATGTACAGTGTTTTAGTCACAGAGTGAATTTGGTGTATTTGTTTTTTCAGCCGAGGGTCTGGTTCCTCCATGTTGCGTTCAGACGACGCTCAGCTCCTGCAGGACAGCTTGTGAACAGGTTTGTTTTGCTTTCATCACTTCATGGCTCTGCATTTCACAGTCGCATGTTTTTAATATATGAACCGATATAAGACGTGGTCGATTTTTTTGCAATTTATTGTGCACATCTTAGGTCATGAATTATATAACAGTACGAACCACATATTCGCGGGCGTTTCTGTTGGAAATGTCTTCTGCTCCATCTTCATTAGAACTGGGTTCATTTCGCTCAGGGAAACATGGAAAATTTCAAAGACTAGTAATAAAGGAATTTAGACTTGAGCAAATTTTTCAGGGACAACTCAGGGTATTTTAAAACTAAACATTTTATCAGAACTTGGAAAAAGTGATATAAAATAATGTATAAAATGGAATTTGAATGGGTTTTATATTACATTTTATAGAATGATAATTGCTGTGAAAACTAGTTGTTTTCAATTAATTTTTACATCCAATTGCTGTCCTCTGACTTGCAAATGACATCATTGCCAAATTTCACTTGAAAATTTCGCCCATAAGCACTGGAAAACTCAGGGAAAATGTTAACAACAATTTGATATGAACCATGTAGAAATAACCGTGCATAATTTGGTCTGGCTCAGATTGGTCACGTGATTTTTCTTTTGCCCGTATGTGCTTGGAACTAAAATAGAGTAAGTTGGGGACTTGTCACATTCTCTTGACCCAAATCCCCTCTCTCTATCCTGTTCTTATCCACATCTCTGATTTTCACAATTAATATTTCAACCGCAGCCAAGTCACGTGACCGGTATTGCGTGTTGACCATTTAATTATGAAGATTATGATGGTGAGTAGCTTGTTTACTCTGCATGCTCTGCACAAGCAAGCACCGGAAGTTGGTGCTCATTTAAATTCCTCACCACGTACATGTATATGAACACTAGCATCATAAAAATTGATATTGTTGGCTAGCTATGTGTGGATATAATGGTTAAATGTTTTATTATTGAGTCTGGGAAGGAGTGAATTATTATAGTACTTGTATAGTATATCGGATGAAATTGAATCTGGTGTATTTTGTGTTGCTATTTACCCTGAGGTAAACAGAGTGTAAAAGACGCTTTTAGAATGGAATGAAGTAAGGTAGTTGAAATGGTAGCAGATGTGGAAAGAGAAGGAATACTTATATAAAGGGACAAGAGAGAGAGAAAGAAGTAAGAAAAGAAAGATGCATGTGTTGGCAATGGAAGTAAGGGAGGTTTTTGGTAGTTGGCCGTTTCCGTTATGGCAGCCATTATTCGGACAGTTTCACTTGAAAAGCGGTAATAGAAGTAGGACTACACACTGAACACCGCATTATTATTGCTGTGTTTGTCCAATAAAAGCCCTCAAGGACGCTGCTTTTCAAACTTCTCCAGTTTCTTTCATACTTTTGTAGGCAGTTTTAGAAATATTGGTGGCCGGGCAAAAACAGATATCGAATGCTGCAACTGCTATAGTGTTGTTTGTGTGTCATGGCGGTGTTCTAAAGTGTCATGCCGATGAATTTTTCATTGTGGTTTTAGGGGGATGGGTTGCTTTTATCTTCATTCATCTTGTTGCCAATACGTACAGACAATCGGCGTGAAAAATGGCGTTTGTATAAAATTATACGCCCATTGTGGAAAAGCACAATTGACATTTTTAACTTCCTTTTCCCTGAATCATAATGTATTTTTTTGTTTAGCTAAGGTTTATATGACAAATTTGCATGACGTGTAAAATGACGGTATAAATGACCTTTTCTTTTGTGCTTATATTATTGGTATAACTAAACTTTGCAATACTTCATTGCTAAAAATTGCACGAATACCTCGTTTAAATTCCATAGTGCAAAAACGAAACGAATTTCAGCAAAACATATGGATGCATGTGTTGTTGGAAAAGTATACTTTGCAATTGTAAAACTTATTGAGAAAGTCTTTTGCCATGTACCTCGGATTTGATATCAAATGTTGGAAATATATATGGCAACAATTGTATTACTATATATAGTTTGCTCCGATATTCACAATGTGATTTACAAATTGGGATTTTAATTTTTGATAAATGATTTAGGTAGTTGTGGAATTTGTTTAGCAAACAGCAAACAGGATCGGTTAGTATTTTTAAAATAAATGTTGAAGAGTCCACATTGTGGTGTGAATTTTCGCTGTTAACTTGTTTTGCGTTAGCTTGGTCCCACCATAATTTTCAAGTTTGGATTTTTCTCGGCAGTTGTTGCATACCCTAAGTTGGGAGCAACAAATCCAGAAATAGTCTGACGACTAAACTCCCAAGTGGCTGGCTTACCTTGAGTACAGCATCGTTTTATGTGGCTACTTTTTGGATAAACTTTGTGGTTGATTATACAACAAAATGTCATTTCTTTTAACCCACTTCACAATTAAATCATATGCATGAATGAAAGGAATGTTCAACCATTTGACATTACTTTTCAAGAATATTTCATGTAGGTATGTTGCGGTTTCACGATCTTGTATACACATGAGATAAATCATTATTTCAACCATTAACTCTGACAGATACAAAGTTGGATTTTTCCTTACTAGTTTTACCAGCTGTGTACACTTGTCATAAATATTGTAACATGCCAGTTTTTATTAACGGCATAAATTATTAATATTAATGGCCTATTATTAATTAGAAAATGAATTGGAACTATAAACTAATATGAATTATTATTATTTCTATTATTAGTTGAAGTTGCATATTTTTTATCTGACAACTGTCTTCACTTCTAGTGTGGTTGTTTCGAAATCCCACATTTAATTCAGTCATATTTTTTTTAAAGGATATTCCCATTTTTCTGCCGTATTTATTTTGTTTTTGATCATGAATCCCTGCTGTTCAGTAAAACTTCCAGGTGGTCAACATCGGTATACACTGTGACCTAATTCGAAAGCGAATGTCAAGGGAAGTTTGTTGTTTATAAGCGGGATAAAATTAAAATTACAAAATATATAAAAGTTAAACATAAAACCAAAGATTAAATCAAGAGTAGGCCTATATATTATCAGGACGCTCTAAGTTGAATCCTTTATTGTTTTTTACGAGTTCAAAAAATAGATACATCTGATTTCATGGCTATATACTTTTTCAAGAGTTACAAAACTTTATAGAAGATTGTCCTGAAGATTGAAAGCCTTCATATCATTGTATTCTCATAATAATACTTCATATTTGTTTCATTAAAAAATACATTTTGAAGACAATAGGAGAATACATTGTGGGAATGGATTCTATATATGTAAATAGAAATTGGTTTTAAAAGAATTTGTATTTTCCGTACGACGTACTAGTATGTGTGTCTGGAAAAACGGTTTGTGGCGTGTTTTGGTTTTCGCATGTTCTCTTCTGGGCGCTGCCTTGTCTGTCATCGGCTGGAGCCACGTGCACCAGTGCAAAGAAACCCCTATTGAGTAAAGAAAGCCAAACAACGTATGCGAAGAAAGAGGCCCAAAACTCTCTCCCAGGACCACCCATCATCCGATGCATGCACGCATCTGTAGCATTGAGCGAGCATTGATCAAAATCATCCATTTACATTTCATTTATCGCTTAAATCCATCACACAGTATACTATATGCCGCATGAAAGTACTTCGGTACACACAATATGGTACAGTAAATTTTACCATGGAGATTTCACGTGGTCGGCCATCTTGAATGGCCAGAGGGAAAGCAAAAGCAGGCGTAAAGGCGTTCCCATGGCAGTTTTGTTTAGTTTCAAACCATTTCCAGTGTCGAATGAGTCATAGGCAGAGACCTGGAAAGCGTCAGCTGGCAGGTCGTTAGATGAGAAATGTGATCTTTAAGGCAGTTTTCGTTTCACCTTTTCTGACCCCTGCCGACCCTTTTCCCGGCTCCCAACCAGACCTCCAACGGACTTGCATATACTTTATATACCCTCAACTCTGTGCCAAAAACTTGTCCCTTTTATCCAACCGAGTTTTCGAAACCATCCTTTTCCAAATAGTGTTTACATTACTATGTTGTCACGTGATCTATAAATCGCAGCACTGCTCTTGAGTCTTGAAAGACTTTTTCAAGGACTTCGTAACTTGGGGAAACTTGAACCAACAACATCAACAACAAAAAACATGGTTTGAAAAACTCGAGCTTTTCAAGTAAGTTTAGTCTCTAAAGGTGTATTAGCATTTTTATGTGTTCGCCGCCATGACTTGACACGGCAACTATTTTAGGAATTTTAAACGATACTATCGCGGTTTTCGGTTTTTCGCTTCCAACCTCCTTGTGGAGAATATCCACCGATGCATCTTATTACACGACTATGGGAAGCTGGTTGTGTGTGACAACTTGAGCAACAAGAATATCTCAATGATGGTACCAAACAAACCATGGGGCAAACAAAGTGAACTGAGCAACTATATTTTGAGGGTGGGGGGAAAAAGACACCATGGTTGGGGTCACGTGACACATGAACACCCGTCTCTTCTGCACTGCTAAGGGGAGGGGGACGGGAGGAATAAATGGGGTCACGGTGCATGGCAATGTTGCCAGGCTTGGTGTGATTGATGGCCAAACCGAAGCGTGCACAGTTGGGGGTGAACACTGAACCAGCTTCAACCCTCACTGCGCATGCGTATTCGCCCAATGGGGCATAATGGAGCGGAAAATGTGGAAAACAAACATTGGTCTTTTCCAGTGGGCTTCTTTTAAATCCCATATTTGTTCAGTACTGTGCTGTACTCTAGCTGTATTAATAAACTTCATGAAGCTGAACATGATTAGAAAGTTAAGTTGTGCTGAAACAGGTTTTCTATGTATTGGCATTTTGTTTTCGTGTGAAAGCTTTGTTTGACACGTGGTTTGTGGACCTTGGTTTGTTGTGTAGGCCTATCTATATCGGCTGTATACAACAAATCCGTGCTGCGCATGCGTAACTTTCTAGTATAATATATGGAGGCCTTGCAATGCACGAGTATTTTATGTAAACCACCTGCAGATAAAAATATGTCTAACTTTTTTATACACAAATTCCCAACTGATCATTTTTACGATCTTGCAACATTAAAAAACGATCCAAGATGGCGGCTTTAGTTAAAGATGGCATGAAGTAATATACATCTATATGATGTCCCACAAAAGCTTTATTTGCATGATTTATAACGGTAATAAAGTGTGCAGCAGTATGTTGAGTGCCCTCACATGCTTAGTTTACTATATAAATATATTTCTTATGGAACTTTGAAAATAATGTTTATACTCTTCGAATGAAATAATGTAAATTATAACTTTTACTAAAATTATGCAGGTTTTAAGGGTTCACATTTTCCAACGTTTTTATTTGGGAAAAAGGGTCTGCTACAAAATCACGAGGAAATTTCCTGTAATTGGTTAGTTCCTGTCATTAAACTATCTGTGTGACTCGTCACGCTTCCTCACAAGATAAAAAACGATCCGAATAAATTGCAATTGGTGTCAACTAATGTCGTCCTCCGCATCACACACGCCCCTATTTCCGGTTATACAACAAAATTACTACGTCTATTATTTCATGTAATGTGTGTTGTTCGATTTCGAGGCCACATTAAATATAAAATTGATTCTATTGTTATTTGTCACGATGTGAAGCCAAAGGAACAAAAAATTGAAAATGAAAAGCAAGATGAAAAGTTTGCTCTCCCAAAACCCAATGTTTTCTTGCGAGCGATCGATTTCCGTGCAATCTTTTGTCGCATCATTGGGATTTTAACGTGCATCTCGCGCAATATATTGCTCGTGCAAGAGTTTTTACTTTTATGCAACAAAGTTGCGCGACATTTGTCTCGAAGTTTTTCCTTAGTTTTTTGAACATGGAAAGAAAAAGCTGCTGATCTGCATCGCGATTACAAGGGGGCCATTTTTTTCATCCATGTCCCCCACCCTCATACCCCACACACTCTTCCACCCTGCCCCCTCTTTTCCGTTCTCACGATAAAAAAAACAAGCTTGAGCTTCTGTTGCGACACGCCCTCTGCTTAGTATTAATAAATTGACGAATGAAATTTCGTATATCGAACAGGAATAGCCAGTCAAGTCACATGATCCTCATTCCAAACAAGAAAAACAATGGCGGATGAAAGTTATGTTTGAAATTCGAATCCTCACTATGGTGTCTGTTGTTCGATAAAGCGGCGGTTTGTTGTGTGGTGTGCGCATGCGCGTCAAACACTTCAGGATTCAATCGCTCGCTTTGTTCACTCTTGTCATGTTTATGCACAAGTGGACATAGTGAACGACCTCAGCCTGCAAATATATATCGCAGTTTTTACGACAGCTTAATGGCCGCCATTTCTTCAGTTTTATCACAGCTTTTCACTTCCTCAATCACTTTTGCATTTCTATACATCACATCCACTCTTGTTACGCAAACAATGGTATTTTTAATATGTGGAAATTTCAAACATCTTTTCCCAATCCGCACAGGAAAGTTTACTTTAGTTGTGAAAAATAACCACCAGTGGGGCGCCACTGTGGCCATTTTTGGCAGTGTTCGAGCACTAAGTGCTGTCCCTGTTGGCTAGTGCAACCCTGTGCTATTCTTCATTCGATATAATTGGATGTATAATTAGTATCACTATCAGATGCATAAAATATCCGTCAACATATGACGTCACAGCTTCGTAAATAATTCTCAGAAGCAAAAATGTCCATAAGCAATTCATTTGTGTTATGATTGGTCGCCCACTTAGAAGGCGTTTTACTGCTATTTATAATAGCATGCTGTAAAAATCTGGTTATTGAATTAGATGCTGTAACATAAATCTGAAATAAAATCAACTTTTCTCCAGACATTTTTGGATGAATAAGTCACGTTGTCTTTTGTTATACGTATATAGTAATGTTCGTCAAGTGACTTTTTCATGGGAGATTGTGTTGTCAAGTGGATTATAAGGAACAAATATAAATAGGCTGGTTGTGGCGTGGGAAACCACGAAAAGCCAGAGGACAAGGGTTTCTCGACTCTGGAGGACGTATTTAACGTCACGCGGTAATTTAACACTTGACTTCCAATCAGATTTAAGTGTGAAGTGAACTGGAGACATGCGCAATTGGAGCGCCATTGCAGATGGCGCCATGAACGCATGAACACTGCTCCAAAGTGTCAAACGTGGCGTTAAAAGGCACATATTATTATTATTCACAATCTTTAGATTCTTGGAGCAAACTGTGGCGTTGACCAGATGCTTCACTGTTTGGCGCTGTTCATTGGCAATAAAATGATAAAGTTCGAAAATGGCGCCTGCTAAATCAAAATGGCGGCCATCTTGGAGTGTTTTTGCGTTTGCAATGCTTTTCACCTCCGTAAAACGTGACTTGGTTTAATTCTGTCTTACTAAAGTAGCTGTAATAAAGTGCTTGCTCAAGTGAACAAGTATTAGTGCATACTGGTGAACGACTGTTCGAAAGTCTACAAATCGTGACGAATTTTTTTTCTTTTCATTTTGCAGACTTCGTTGGTTGCTATTGGAATTAGCCAAGCTGAAAGGAAACAACGCTTGCAAGTGGTAGATGTCTACTGTCCTAAAGAATTGGTACGTGTTCTCAAATGTGTACTAATCGTGATTTTGAGTGTGTGTGTGTGTATATATATATATTCTGAAAACTGCTTTCGTGGGAAGGCCAGCTATTTTTTGCTGCAATATTAATGGAAAAATAAAGAGTGATATAAAAAAATTCGAACATTTGCGTATAATTTATACACGTGCAGCAAATTTGTAATCAATATGTCAATAAGTTATGTTTTAATCGGAGACCTCAAATGTAATTTTAGTTCAAAATGTGGGCACTACATTTTACAAAGTAATTCATCGACCCTTTAGGCTTTTTGAAGAAAAAATTGCAACAAACGTTAGTAATTCGTTGAAATACCTGTTTTTGGGCGAAAAATGTAGGGTTGGTTGTTTTGTAAGTAAAATAAAAGGTTAAGGTTGTTATTTATTGTATATAGTATTATATTTATATAATAAAAATAAAAAATAAAAAGTTTTTTTGATCTACATGTGGATTCGAACCTACAGCAATCGATTGATCTCCTCACTCGCATGTTAACCGAACTAATAGGTGTAGTTTTCCAAATATTTTTCCAACCCATTTAAAATTTTGATAAGTCCTTGTACTATCTGACAGATAACCGTTCAGCGGGTAGATATATGATAAAATGAAATTTATTAACAAAACGGGAGGACCGCGAGTTCAGTTAGCCTCTAGAAACTTCAAAGAGTCGATGTAACTGCTTCTCAATACCTTCCCACTATAAACGGGCAACATACACCGTCATATACAATATACGCTTACTATTTTTATTCCCGTCTTATCATTTTAGCAATTGTAAACACGTGCATTTGACATGTATGTGATGAGATGCTGTTGCCCCTTGCGTGTTTGGAATAATTGAATACGCATCGAAGTATATAAAAAACAACGATTTCAAATGTACGTTAACATCGGTTTTCGATTTGTATATGTAGACGGAATTGATATAAAAAGAAAAAATCGCACCTACCTGTGGCAAGGTGCGAACGCGAACCTATCCCAAAAAATTCCCTGATAGCGAAAAGTGGCGTCAACTCGATGAAAAACACGTCCCATCACACCTTTAGGAATAAATTAGGGATGATTGACAGCTGAAGATGCTATCTGAGATTGTGGGCGGACAAGTTGGGAACAAAATTAAGCTTGATTAGGCAAAATGGGAGGACTGCGAATACACGCGGAGTCTGCAATTAGAGCGCAGAAGTAACCGCATATCAAAGCCTACCCACGTCTTTTTTTTTTTCACTTTTAGATCAACATATGTAAAATGTAAATGTAATTGTTAAATTTCCTGTAATTTCATAATAATACAAATAATTATGTGTTATTCATTATTTATATTCTGATTTTAGGGGCTATTTACACCTCACTCGATCCTTACAAATGGTTGCAAGTTGCTAATTTTTGCAACACCTCTTCTCGCTTCCATATTAATTACGTTGTAGTAAAACTTGTTTTTATTGAAATAGTAGCTAAAAATGATCAAGCGATAAAGGTGTTAACTTTCATTGCTGCATTGTGGTGCACAACAATAAATATCAGTCCATATATTGCTAATAAAAAGAAACCCATATCCCTTTTTTGGTATGAAATCAAGGATACCAGGTTCTTCGTTAATTGTCATGGAAAAATTATAATGTCTAATTTCTTACACATGCAATTGCTTGATCATGGGTAGACTTGGCACCATGAATGGCTTGATAATTTATGGAGAACTAATTGGGATTAATTGCACCTACCCATTTAAATGACAATTCAATTGAAGTCACAAGTCAATCAAAATTTCATGTCAATAATTTTGAAATGTGATGAGAGGTTACTGCACCCATAAAACGGCTCTAACACGCAAACAGGCCTGTAATTAAAGCACAGCCTCGAAAAACTTTTCAACTAACATTTACATTTTGATGAAAGTCATTGAATAGTGATGGGAAAAATGTTATTCATTTTTTCTCAGAACAGTAAAACACAGTTCAATACAATTTAAAATCTTATGTGTGCAGCATATATATGTGGCATAGCTGCACACATTCTACAGCTTTGAAAACTTTTTGTAAGGGATGTACGTATCCTAATCCTTTGCTCTGCTCTGAATCCTCCTTCTCAAATCCCCTCCCTATAATGACCAGGCTTAATGAAGGTGACCAGTGAGTATATTGCTCACAATGTCCATTGTGTGATTAGGGTGGTGTGTGAATGAATTAAGTGGCCCTTTTGTTAAATGTGACTGGTCTTTGAGTTCTTTTGAGGGGGTTTGGGGGCCATGATGAATGATAAATTGGCGCGGTTCAGGGGTTAACCACACAGTGCAGGTGATACTGAGGTGAGCACGTGACTTTGGAACGCCTGCGGTGGAAAAGGGAGGTAACCGACGATCGTAAATCGTGGCACTGTGCCAAGATAAACATTCCCGGATGAGTCGTTAAGATAAGTGGTGCGAATTTATTGAATGCCGTCCGGGCTGCCGTCTTGCGTTTCCTTTGCTCACAACTTTTCACTCTCCAATCCTCATTTCCAAACCAAATCTCTTTGCACATAGACAGAGACAGTACATATGTTACCGGCCGAACTGCAACTGCATCTGCGTCTACACGGCGTCGGCTCTCTCGACGCAGACGCAGAATTTA
>JAQIWR010002039.1:0-12065 GCA_034695945.1 Glomeris hexasticha
AAATGTTTCCACTGTAAACAGGTTTTCCATAGTTTTCTGCTGTACGAGTGCCCCTATCTATCCTGCGAAGTTTTCACATAAACTATACCAAGAGTGGATGACTATACCTTGGACTATACTTAAAGGTGAACTGACACGGTTTCGTAAGGTACCCTGAAACTTAATCTACTTGCAGAAACGTCATGAAGAAAGCAAGTGGTGCAACAAAATGTCTTATAATTGATGCTCCCCTGGCTTTCTGGATAGGGGAGCATCAATCAAAAGGGTCTTGATAAAAATACGGCCAAACTTTGACATCTAATAACTTTTTTTACTTATTTTCACAGACATTTTGCTGCACTACTTGCTTTTTTTGTGACGTTTCTTCAGGTAGTTGAAGTTTCAGGGTACCTTAAAAAACCGTTTCAGTTCACCTTTAGTATGCTATACTAAATATGCACTCCACGCGTATTATACCGTATGTTGTTTTGCATTATTTGATCCCATGTAATTACATAGATAAAATCTACTATGCCAAGTAAAACCATGTTAAAATTTGAATTCTAAGTTGGGGAGTAACATGTTTTTATAAGGAACAGGCTCCAATTGTGATTACCTAGAGAAAGACAACCGGAAACACCTATTTTATGAAGTTCTGCAACTTTGATTTAGAATTTATTGCTTCATTGGTTTGGGTTTCCATAGCTGAAGTGTAACCATGATAGTGCTATTCAACACCAAAGTGGTTGTGATTTTCCTTTTTATTCTGCGTGATTTTTCATTACTTAAAGGCGAACTGACACGGTTTTGTAAGTTACCCTGAAACTCAAGCTACTTGTAGAAAAGTCATGAAGAAAGCAAGCGGTGCAACGAAATCTCTGTGGAAATTAGTAAAAAAAATTGTTAGCCGTCAAAGTTTGCCTTACTCGATGGCCCCCTATCCAGAAAGCAAGGGGAGCATCAATTATAAGAGTTTCGATAAACCTATATACGGTCAAACTTTGACATCTAATAACTTTTTTTACTAATTTTCACAGACATTTTGTTGCACCACTTGCTTTCTTCGTGACTTTTCTTGAGGTAGTTAGAGTTTCAGGGTACCTTACAAAACCGTGTCAGTTCACCTTTAATATTTCCTTTGTTATTCCATTAAAATAATATTACTAATTTATTTTAAACTTTCAAAATAACTTTACTATAATATAGTAGTTAGTGATTAGACACTAATTTAATTTAAAATTCAAAATACCTATATAAAAAAATTAGAAATTTCCCGGAATTTATTTCCAGGATATATTACCTAATATTAATCACAATTCCAGGTTTTCCAGTTCAGTATAGTTTCTTTAATTATTGATTATTGCTTTCACGAACGTTTAACGTTTCCACACTCACATAAGCAGTTTGCAAATCATGTCTCAAAACTGATTTGCATGTCTCCTCAAAGTCGGCCATCTTCAAAGAAATATAAACCCCGCCCACTCTGTTGCCAGATTACGTGTAAGAGGTCTAACATATCAATGTCTATCCCATAGGACCATATCGTTCGGCACATGTCCTTATCAAATTGGTCCTATATGTTTTAAACTTGCTGCCAAATAAGAGCAATTAACTATTCAAGATGGCTGCTAATGTGTTAGGCCTACTTACACTTTTAAGTGATTTTGCAATTCAAATGATAATGATCAACTTGCATTTTGGTTATTTGCAGGATTTATAATTTTCTTTTAGTATAGAGAAGTTGCAGTTTATAGAGTGTATACTATATATGTGTAAAATTGGATGCAAACAATTGATGAACGATCGATTGAAAATGGACGTATCGATAAGATACATGGAGTCGTTTGCAGATATCTCGTCTACTGCGCATGCTCGGATGCAAGCAGATGTTCTGTGTGCTTTTGTCGGGATCAAAGGCAACATTTGGTAAAAATAGACATGCTTTCATAAGTTTCAAGAAAATGTCCGCAACCAACATGGCAACAAAAATGGAAAATGGGAACATTTGGAAAAAATTCTAAAAAGACTTATCAACATTTTCTCTTTCAGATCTTCAGAACCAAGAACATAATAAATAAAGATCAAAAAAAGAAAGAAATGTTATATGAAAACTACGCATATTAGTCGCAAACAAATGCAGCATATCTGATAAGAATCTCACTTATTTCACTCTGTATGCATATACGCTACACCGGCTACAATCAACATTATTGTGCTCTTCCCAAGCGGCAAAATGCAAATTACTCTTTTTAGAATGACAAAATGTTGCAAACAACCAATCAGAGTGCAGAACGCGGCAACCAATAGCAAAAGAGCACGTTGAAATAATTACAATTACTACCAGAAGCCAACCACCCTCAAAAAACAATTAGGTACACAACCTGGTAAAAAAGTAGTTTTTCTTTACCTACAAAATGAAAGAAAATAAAAAAGTATAATATATATATTATAATCATGATATGATGGAATAAACATTTCAGAAATATAATGCAATTTAACAAAATTGGCATTTTGACGAATAAAAATCAATTAACTTTTTTGTTTTCTAGCCATTTAAAAATACGCATTAAAATTATTAAGTAAATTACGCCATATGAAATAGTATTACCCAATTTAATTACAACATTTTTCCGTCTTTTTCTTTAAAAATTCAAACTTGGACTTTTGGAAGTCAACTGTAATTTATTCAAACGTATATTTTCACCAAACACAAGTCAATTAAATACATACACAACTCTATTTGCAGCAGTTTGCAGAAGCGTCTTAACTTATGCTAGTCATTGCCTAGCACACGTTGCATCTTCTCTGAAAGACATTTTCCTCCATGCATGCATTTCATATAATCACCAAACATATACAAAAAAGGAATAAACGTATGTCAATATACCTTATTCAAAATCCAGTTCAAAAACACCATTTTTCCCCATTCACTGTAACATCTTATTTCCATCTCACCAAAATACTTGAATTATTTGTATCAATTTTTCTATACTTCATAGATTTTAATTATTCAATGTTACTTATTCAAAGCTAAAATATATCAAAGTACCCCTTAACGAAGAATGTTCCCATATTACTTGAACATAAAAGAAAAAAGTTAAATTAGAAATAAGCCCACACACATATATACAAACACACACACACCGCAAAATGAAAGCAAACAAATAAATAGATGAAAAGATGGCCAGCATCGATAAAAGCTCCCTTTTCGAGCTAAGTCAATATTTGCTTTTGGCAACATTGCCATTATTGGTGCGCATGTAGAAAGCAGATTGATAAGAGTGAGAGAAAAGAGAGATGGAAAAGGGGGAAAAAAGGAGAAAAAAAGATGGCCGACAGTCCATGCCATGCCCGCCCATACAAAGAGATGTTCACCGATTATCTAAGTCATCACACTATAAAGCTTCAACTAATATACCTTTCTACTGTTATTAACATTGTCCAAACCACCAAAACCCAAATAGGCTATTGCAACATATAGGCCTACTTCATTTAACAATGTTCAACAACAACAAATCTCAGAAAGAATACAACTTACTTTCTCAAACAAAAGCAAATCCTAGTCAGAATAATTTCATATGCAAAAGTAAATAAGTATAATTTAATCACAAATGCATTATGTAATATTGCATCGAATCCTATTTACAATCAAACTAAACTCTGCAGGGCTGCATTTAGTGGAATTATATAGCAAAAGCTCCCCCTGAATGACTGCTTCACAGCAAACAGCTGTCAGGGGGGAAAGCCCGCTTCAAGCCCCTCCCCTTTAACTCATCGCCCCCTAAAAAAAGAAGCCGGAGGCCATGACGTCATTTCCTGCAACTTGCCGGAAGTGCAATCTTCATAAGTGCCATAAATAAGACTGCGTTTGTGTTGCTATTCAGTTTCCATAAAAAATGCATATCCGGGCCCAAGGGGCAAAATGGCGTCGTTATGAGAGAAAATTTGCAGTGCTGGCCCTTTGCTTTTGGGGTGTGTTCAACAATCTGATGCTTTTCACCGGAAATATCCTTTAAATGTGAGCACCAATGTGCAGACATAATGTTCATGCAGCCAAATGCAATGCACAAAACCCATGCACTGGACATGGTCAATTTTCGATGGAAAACACACACCATGATGAGCACGTTTATTTCCGCAAACAAAATGGCCGACCAACACTAAACCGGAATTTATCCACTATATAACAAGTGCTATTATCATAACTCACACGTCATTTTTTCCCATCCTTAAATTCCACTCCTTACATTTCTTTTTCCTCCCACAAAGTCATGTATACGTTCAAACACCTAAGTCTTATAATACATTTCACTTGCTAAAACTTCAAATCTCCGGCTAAATGGGACACATCAAACCCTAAACATTTAAATTTGCATGCAGCAACTAAACAAAATAATACCTACATATACATAAATATATACCGGGTGAACCAAAAGTCTGGGCCTTAATTTATATAAATAAAACGGTGGCAGTTAGAATAAAAAAACTGTCTCACAGTTTAATAGGAAGTCACATGTGAGGAATCCGACAATGTCATTTTTTTGAATGACCTTCATCAGTGTCTTGAAGGTCATCGGTTCTCCATCTTTGAAACCGCTGTTCGGAATGCACATGTTCCAACCTGAAAGTTGTAAATGATGTCGCAAATAATAAGAAAACATGTCAGTTGTATATTTTCTTGTTTTACAAATGGTCATAATTAACAGAAATGTTGTACAAATATTGCAACAAATGGGACAGATCAAGCCCTGAACATTTCCAGCTACTAAACAAAATTTTTACCTATATAATCGTGGCAAATTCGGTTGATTTTCTCCTTTGGCGTCTGTCCAAATTAACAGGAATTTATTGCAACGTACATCATTATAAATCTAATTAATTTTCCTTTGCCTATTCTCGAATTGGGAAAGTGAAAAAGTACACATAAGAGGCTTATTAGAGTAGTGACAAAAGGATGAAATCTTTTCTTTTCTATTTCACCATTTCACCACTATAGTCTAGACGTATTGTATTGGAGATCCGTACCGTATAAGCGGCTTTATTCGTCCTAAAATTGTCCACAATAAACACAGGCCACGTATCGATGATTCTTTCGTTTTGCCCGGATTTCTGCACAAAAATGCTTCTTCTCCAGTCTCACACTCACAATCAGTTTTCGAGGGTTTGCAAATCGGCTTAGAGTGGGAGGAGGGGGTTCAAGGGGGTGGGGTTGGCCATTGTCACCACCCCGATCTCAATCTCCAACTGCAACTCCCAAATTGAACATGTTTCAAATCCCTCTCTTTTCTATTCCAACATTGCCACAATGTCCTTAAACCCTCCCGCACAACCCACAAAAAATATCCCCAACATGTGTGACGTCACAAGGTGCAATATTCCCTCTGCATGGCCAATTAAAGTCGTTGTAAATCGCAGTCAAGTTTACACAACTGATTTCCAGCCGCCATTTTATGCTGTCTTAAATATCAAACTTTGCACTTTTAATCCGAATCATAATCGTTTGATTTGTTGGAATTAGTCACATTAAATTGTTTACTCACTTTCCTAAAAAAATTCTAAAACAAACACAAAATATGCACAAAATATTCTGCAATTCCTTTAATTATTTAAAACATTTACCATTTGAATAATCGCCATTAATTGTCACAAGAGCAAAATATTATTCACAATTAATTACTCAACTTTTCTTTATAAATTGCTAACATTTTCCAGAAATTACACTACTTGTGAATGCAATTGTTAGAAAACACGTGGTGAACCTCAGTGAATGTATAAACTACAAAAACTAAAAATTACTTGAACGACAATAATTGACAATATTGTTTTGTGTAAGTCAGTAACTTAAAACTGCGGTTTAAAAAAGAAATGTACATCTCACCCCATATGTATAATATTCAGATTAAGAAATCATAGTAACAAAAAAAAATAAAAAATAAAATAAAATTTTGGGTAGGGATTCGATCCGGCGCCGTGCGATAGGAGAGCGATGTGACGTCACACGCGGATCAACCGCTGCCATGTGCCAATTTCCAAACACACCCATTTACGGGAAATAAGCTGTTCCAGTGGCCGCCTTCACCTTTCACTCACCACAAGGGCTCCATTAAGCGAGTTCATTTGCAAATTCATGAATGAGCATAATCGTGCTTTGAAGTTGCGCCGACCCGGAAACTGCGCAACGTTCTCGGCAACAGCGCCCCTGGCGTGACGTCACAACAAATTAATTATTATCCCAACAACGTCGAACACCATTGATTTCATCATTCAAACAAGAGCAAAGGGGAGATTTGCACAATGTGACACGCAACAGACACTGTATAATTACTAAATTCCATTTCAATATACGTATCACTTGTTCTTTTCGCCATTGCTCAGTGGCGCCATCTGGTGAACTTTTTCTTCTAACTTACCAATTTTTTTCAAACTAATTAAACTTAGTACACATCTGAAACCATTGAAAAATCTTTCTCTTTTCTATATCTTTTATATCGCATTAAATATCATTGAATACTTGCGACGCAATTAATTCGTTAATTCATATTCCTTGTCACAAAAGTAGATTGCCAAAATCTGCATCTTGTTTGCTACCCAATTTAAAAGAAGGATGATAGTATATATATATATAGATAAAAGAAAAAAATGTTAACTTCAAAACCTTTCCGCTTTTATCTTCACAGCAAATCTGGACATGTTTTACGTACATCGTATATATGATCTTGCAATCAGTGATTGGCAGAAAGCAGTCGATTGAAAAGAAAACTGAGCGTTTGTTATTTCATCGTTTCAAAATGGCGGCCGCACTATTTTCTGAAGCGCAGCGACACGGCCACCGCTCTCCTCTCTCTCTTTCCAGTTTGATTAGGGAGAAAGAAAGACTCGCTAAACAGATGCAAAAAGGGGGCGTATAAAACGATGCAAAGAAAGAAGATCAAGTCCCTCTTTGTGGAAGCAACACGCCATGAAAACGCAAATTGCGCCCAATTGCCAAGTCGTAGTCAACACAAACAATGGCGCCTAATTGCCCCAGGCCCTTTGATCTGCACCGATCCAACCCCCCCCCCGCAAAAGCCACCCTATCCTCCCCAAAACTTCACAATGCACCCACCCATCCATCCACCCACCCAACCCAATAAGAAAACACAATCCAACTTTTAATCCAAATAACAATACAAAATCCGAAATCATCGCCGTTTTTATCAATGAGTTTTCCGTTGCAGATCACGTGACACGTTTGAATTTTGAATTCATCCCGATCGCGTTCCATTCCAAACATTCGAAACTCCACGCGCACGTCGACGATAACGCCGCGTCAAGTGTCGCCATCTGTCCGCCGTAACCGCAACTAATCTCTCGCAACGCGATCGGTGCGGAGAAGCTGCACTCGCGACATCCAGCGGGCGAAACGCGCGACTTTTAGAAATCTTACCCTGTGTGACGTCACTACAGCACGATCCCATACGAATCACTCCCCATCCAAAACGGTATTTAAATCTTCATTCAGCGCCATCGTTCGTGTCATGACAGCGCAAATAACGAGATGTATCGAAAAACTTCCTAGTACTTTCCTACTTAGTTGGCGTTAAACTAACCTAATATGACGTCTTTAAACACAAGTGCATCACCGCAAGCCTGCTGCGTAAATGAGATCAAGGTCAGCACCATGTGACCTTGACCTCATCTATCCCCAGACAGCGTGGCACATCCTCCTCCGGTTTCCCCCTACAATTTGAACTTTCCACAGTGTTACAAATACAAACTATTCGGGTCACACATTGCTAAGAAACTTCAATTTACCTTCATTAAATGGTCTACGCCAGACGAGTCTACTTCCGGTTCAATAGTTTTCTCGTTATGCAAGGTCAACAAGCATTGGATTATACAAGAGATGCCAGCTAGGTAACGATTATTAATGGCTGAATGCAAAGAATAAATAAAGTTCGTTTTGTGAAGCAACAAGAGTATAAAAAACAAACAAACAAACAAAAAAGTGTAAGACAGACAGCATCAAAAGGTGGAAAATGGGAACCGGAATTCAACACAACAACCTTTTGGAGCGGACACTCCCATTGGCCGGCCTTTATCTCGTCAGGTAGCAGAAAGGAAGAATGAAAAAGACACTGAGAATGAAGGAGAGAGAGAGAGAGAGAGAGAGAGAGAAGAGAAAAAAATCTCGAATTCCAATGCATTGTCTGCATTGCTTTTGAAAATGTTCCAAAAGCCGCTCTTGTCAAAGCACACTTTTGAAGGACCTTCAGCAGCTCTGGTTTTCCTTTCACCAACCTATGAGCACAATTGTGCACCCCCTTCCTTCCTTCCTTACCAACTCATAATCCTCCAACCCTTTGCACCACCAACGACCGGAAGTAGCCAACAGACATTTCCCACATTAGCTACTGTGACACATTCAGGCCACTAATATGTGCATTGTTTCATTTAGATATACATCTGTCAACTACATATGTCAATTTTGCATTCCGTGCCACCAGGTGGCGCATCGCATTACACTGGAACAACTTCATTTCAGAATTAATTTAACACACTACTAATCTGGCCATCAGATACATATGTACATACAAATTATTGTAAACATGCATTTCAGGTGGAAAATGGTAAATGGCCAGTTGAAGCGCCACCTGCTGGAGACAGCGTAAACTAATATATATGAAACTATATGCAAAGGATAGGACCACTTTAATAAAATAACTTACATGAGGATATGCCATTATAAAAATTGCAATTTGCTATTTTTCTGCATTTCTTAAATGAGATAAATAAATACTAATATCGAAAAAATACAACAAAATGTGTTATCTATACAGACTATTATTAAATGATATTTAAACAGTTGACACTTACATTTTGTAATTTTATCAACTTTTTAATAGCTTTTGTGATACCAAACTGCAAGCTAACACGCCATTGCACGAGTCACAGCCCTCAATTATTGAATTGAATGTGGTAGCCAATTTGGCAAATATGGGCAACAAAATTACTTCTGAAACTGCAGCAACCAAAGTTTAATAGCTACAGGCTTGAAAGTTTTTGTGAATTTAGAATGTCATAATGCCTTCATCGACTTGAAGAGATATTTAGAAATATATTGGAATTATTTTTGAAATAAATTACCATAGTCCAAAATCTCCATTTTTATTTTAAAAAAAACCAATCCAAATTTTGTTTTAAAAATATCTCTTCAAGTTGATGAATCCATCATGGCATGCTAACTTCACAAAAAATTGCAAGCCTGTAGCTATCAAACTTTGGTCACAGTACTTTCTGAAGTAGTACTATATGGGTGCTCAGATTTGCCAATTTTTCTTCAAGCAACCATTACTGATCCAATTAACTATACCTAACTGCCTTTAATAATTATTCTAAGTACATTCCATTCTTCAAATGAATGACAAGACATGACAAACCGCACATTACACATGCAACAATTTCCCCTGAAAGCCAGCCAATTGTATTCTTGCCAAAAAGATCACAAACTTGTAATATGCACTATGCTCAGCTGCCAAAATATGGCACACAAGACGTGCCTTAACTCCGAATTCCTTCTGCAAAAAAACACCCCAAAAATTTAACAAATCATCTTTTCATGTTGTCCCAGTACTATGATAACTATGCACATTATTTCACTTTTTCCTACTTATGTCAACACATCAAATCAATGTCTTTTATAACTTTGCCACTCGTAAAAATTGCTCCCCAAATAAAATAAAATAATGAATCACCATTCTATTACATATATAGCAATCTTGTTATTAACACATGCATATCATTAGTGTATGTATTAGTCGAGAAAGTTAGACATTGCTTATTCTTGGGTCAACCCTTTATCTCCACTTTTGGCACTTAAACATGTTGACAATAACTGTTTGCGTGCTTGTTCTACATTTGCCCACGTCAGTTCAACCAACTATTCTGGTCAGACAAATTAAAAAAAAAAACAAACACATGCAAAGAAACACGTATTTCCTAGTACGTGTGTCAATGTTGAACATGTAAACGACAACTGCTATCCTTAATTACCCCTCATTTGCATGCCCCATAGCAATTTGTTCCACATGTGCATTCATCTAAACCAATGTGACATAATACCTAGGGTAGCCTATATAGTATATCAAAATATCCTTACTTTTATATATAAATAGTAACTTATTTTTACTACTAAAATATGAAATATAATCCCAATGTCATCCATGTTAGTGTCTGGCATCAAGGGATCACCCATTAATCATGTTCATGAATTTATACATTACATGGGACCATTTAAATTTCCGATTAACATAATGTCAATTTATATTCAAATTAAATACAATCTAATCTCTATAACTGAAAATCCAAGACAAATGGGAAAAACTTTCAGTTGTAAACTTAAAAAATATCATTTACGAAAGGTGTACTTAAAATCAATTAAATGTCTGCACTATAAATGACACAATGAGTTGTAACTAAGTTTATATTCCTTAAACTTGCAAAAACTGTTTATAGCTAAATTTATATTCATAAAATTTGCACAAAAAAACTGTAAATAATGTTTTGTTTATTATTTCGCAAATCAATATTCTTCAATTTCTTTATAAACTTTTCCAACAGTTTTCTTGCTGCAAAAATTGTTTTAATATAGTATAACTAAATTTCTCTTATAGAGGTTTTCCCCTGCAGTGACAAATAGAAATGTACTTTTCAAATATAGAAAATTTTAATTATACAGAATTATTAGAATAGGGATTTAGGCATTTAACAAAATAATATGTTCATATTAAATATAGAAAATTTCAATTGTGGAAGTTCCAGTTATCGAGGTTTAGTTTTGACTGTACATTACGAATGCGATTAAACTACTATACATATACTGCATATAGAAATCCACATTGTAATGTAGAAATATTGACGTCACAACTTTCACCGTTTTTACGCATATAGAAATTAATGAGAATATAGAGGGAAATGAGAAGGTACAAGGGCAAACTTACGCTGGGACGATTGGAGAGAGTGTGCAAGTAGCAGGTTATAGTTGGCATAGCAGGTAGAAGATGGCAACTAACGGTAGGTGTGAGCTCGGTAGACGGTGGCCAAGAAGCACCAAAATCCAGGGTCCAACAAACTCCTTTGAGACCCAATGAAAGCATTGCATATAGAGGCAAAGAATAGAAGCAAAAACACAATGTCAGCGGCGAGAAGAAAAGAATAGCTGACAAGAAGAAGTAGTACTATAGTAAAAGAAGAAGAAGGAGAAAAAAACACACAACAACACAACGAAACCCACGTGTATAACAAAGCCAGTATACCGGTTTTCGGTTTATAGGGTTTGTTGTAGTAGGTTTCATTTGCAAGAAGGGGTGAGATGGCGGCCATTTTAACCAACATTACCATATAGGCCCATATATTGTTCAATGCAAACTTGAATTCCTTCACCATTTCCATTAACATTGACCTACAACAGTCTCTTGGTCCACTGAACTTCATTGGGCCTGCATCCAGTTGTTTGCCATTGTTAACTTTAACACAGCAGCATAGGAGCGTATTACAGTGAAACCTGTGTATGTTGACCATTCACTTGTTGCATAAAAAAACCTGGTCAACTTTAACAGGTGGATAAAATGTCCTTTCAGATCATTTTTAGCGAGCAAACGGGACCAGATATTCAAATTCTGCTGACGGGAGTAAATAGGAATGAATGGCAAATGAAATTTTGACCCTTGACCTTTCTGTGAAGATCATCTCGCTCTAGTTAGAGACAAATTTCCAATTACAAAGTGAAAGAGCACTCACTACATTCCATTCAATCCTTTACCAGACAAGGCATCTGTAACTCTCGGGACAGTCATGTACATAAAGCCGGCTACACACCTAGCGAACGAGCGCGAATGAACGGAAGTGCTCCTGTTCGCGTGCGCAAGGTGTGTATACTGCGTCTCAGTCCAACGGTGCACCAAATCACCCACTTAAACTGTGTTGCCCCCTCCCTGTGGGTGAAAGTAGACAGGTCGGTGTGCTTAATATGGCGAGTCCGATTTCACCCACAGGGAGGGGGCAACACAGCTTAAGTGGGTGATTTGGTGCAACGTTGGATTGGGACG
>JAQIWR010002040.1:0-12061 GCA_034695945.1 Glomeris hexasticha
ATTGATCGCACTGCTTTGGAACAATTGTATGGAATGTTTCAGCCGCCATCTTAGTTTCGAGCTGAAGCGAGCTGTAAGCGGATGCGGATCGATCGTTACCGGCACGGATAAAGTGGTAAATATGAATTTGTATAAGTGGCAAGAGAAAAGAAACATCCAAATAATATAATGAATATGAATCTGATGTTGTTCAGAAAAGCTTTACCTGTTCGCTGGATTACTGGCAATAAATACAGACAAATTTCAATACTAATATGGCATCAACATTCCAGAACATCGGGGTAATTCGGGAGAACGTCACCACGAAAATTGGTCGGAGCATGGAATCTATGTTCCTATACCATTTGCAACTCCTGTTAGTATACAGCTCATTGCCAAAAGCGTACCAATACAGCCAAAGCAAAGAGCATCAGCTGAAATCGAACATCGCGACTTTTCTATTTTTCTTAAATTGCGCTTGACTCAAAAACAAACCAGTTCCGTCAAAACAAACCAGTTCTGTTAGTTATTTTACCGTCATCATCGCAAAATCGGTCAACAATGGATGGCTAACAGATGAACCAAGGCTACAAATCGACGTTAATGACAACGATCGGCGGTGTGTCGACGATACCTATTGACAAACAATCAACAAATAAATGTATCGATACATATGGTACATTTTCCGGATCCTGGAGAATGACGATTATGACGTCACATGCCATCGACCAATCACGTGGCACGTGGCCACATCTATTGGCTAAATGGAGAAGTGCCTAGTCCTGGTCAGGTATATTGTGTCCTTGGTTGAACTCAATAAACACCTTGCAGTATTTGATTTTGTTCACATGAAATTGAAACAAAATACTTACATTTGCGGATAATAATTTCCATCTTAACATTGATTACATTAAAATTCGTAAACATTTGTCCCGAACGGCAATCATGTGATGGGCGTTTCCTAGCCTAAATCGTGTCTAGTATCCTTGAGTTGACAAACTTGGTTCGGGAACCGAATTTTGTTTATAAACCGTGTCACTTTTTGATCGGCAAATATGTTCGTATACCGAATTGTTCGTAAACCGAGTGGTTCGTAAACAGAGGGTCCACTGTGTTCCTGTCCATTTTTAAAAATAACGATTTCAGATATTGGAACAGCATGTTCCAAATTACTTTGGCTGATAACAACTATACTCCCTTGCAAGAGTAGAATGCGGCAACTACAAAAACAGTGCGTTTTCCTTAAAAACATTGCCCAAATTAAAAGATTAAACCAAATATCCATCCGGATCACATTTCGCATTCATTAGACTGCATAATTGTACTTCTACTGCAGTTAAATTTACTCAAATGTTGTATTTACCGTGAACATCGGCACGAAACATCGACACCATTTCGAACGGTGCGGTCAAACCGTGTATTCCTATTGGTCCTGTGACGCCACAAAGTATTCATTCGCGATGCAAAGCAACCCGAACGAACCAGCCAATCAGGAATTGCCGCATTCTACTCTTGCAAGATATAGTATAGACGCTCCAAGATGGCCGCCAGGTTTCGTGAAAATGTGACGTCATGAAAACGTCATTGGGTTAACCTCTCTTGCATTCCACTATCCGAATTGCATCTCCTTAACCTATACAACTCCTTGGTGGGAGGCTACCTCACCCCTACACACCGTGCACCACCTCTGTGCCAAGCTGACTGACCCCCTCCGCCGGGCGGGAGGTGGCGAGTCAGTTTGGCAAAGAGGTGGTGCCGGGCAGGGAAAACAAACTGTTGGTGACATGACGGAGAGGTTTTGGGGGTTATACGCGTAGAAGGGGGCGGGGACGGGAGTCATGTGAACCCCAGTGACCTGGGTTCACGAAATTCCGTGTCCCCAGCGAAGGTTTCAAGTCGATAGCATGAAATTTGTGGAAATGCATCGTGGCAGACACATAGACAGACAGACAGACAGACACTCTCATTTATTGATATAGATAAAATACAAGCCATCCAAGCAATCATTGCATTTATCTTTGGTACTCGCTAAGCTTCGTCCCCAGTGACTTGCTAATTTCATTTCTCTTGAACAACCAATTTTTATTCTGACTGTTTTTTCCATAGCATCTGAAAATTATAATTATTCCCTGTTCAGTTATGGTAAAATGTAGTACATATTTGTATATGCTTACCAAATTTGGCCTAACGTCTACGAGGATAGAGCCCATCGCACTGGTGATCTGGTGTCTGGCCTTTTGGGCCTTTGTGTGAACCTCCCTTGATGCTGCAGTTTTGCTACGCAAACTCAGTGTAGACATTGATGAGTAGACCCCTTGCCAATGAACAACTGGCCCAATGTGCATCAAATGATACCCTCAGGACATAAATCTTATGTCCAGAATGAATCTATTTCAAACCCTATAAGGAATAAGATATGTAAAATTTCAGATTTTTTAAAGTTGTTGCTTTTGAGATATTTGACTGTGAACTGTGTCGCTCTGATAAATGTTATAACTTCGGGGATTTAAAAAACTAAGGAGTATAAAGCACATAATTGTTTCATGATAGGTTGAAGGATACCCCAAAATGGTTTAACAAGAAACATATTCCACTTGTATTTTTCACACCTTCCTCAGTTAGTCTTCCAAATATGCGATTTTGCCTTTCATACTCCCTAAGTTTAAGTAGATTTTATTGAGGTTTGCCTAAAAGTTAGACAAAACTTGTACATGTTTTCTGAAAACTCGGAATGTCTTTCTGTTGGAGCCTAGTTTATTTCATTATCTCGAGTTTAAAAGTTACAACCATTTTTGTGACATCATGAAAACCCAATTTTGTGCATGTACAGTCTGTGCCATATATTTTGCCGAGGGAGCAATCAACAACAATAATTTTAGGGTTTCCAGTTGCATTGTAAAATGCAGGTTCCTGTATAACAATAATTACATTTTCAACAATAATTACACAATTAAAAAAACAACCACAACAAGCAAACAAACTAATTTTATACATTATTATTTATATTCCTGGCAAATTTATTCTGATTTAAAACAAAGCATCTGCTTTTCTCACTTCATAAAAATTTATTTTATTATACTTAAATGAAGCTACTCCTAAAGTATCTAATAAATTAAATACCTAATTAAAATACTCCCAAAAATAAACAGCTGTTCGCACTGCAAAAAATACCCAAACTTCATGTAACACTTCTTATAACTTCCTATTTACGAGGTGTGTCACTAAAGTAATGAAACTGACTTTATACAATTTTTGTATTCCAATAAAATTACAAATCAACATTGTCTCCTTCAAAGTAACACCCTTGGGAAGCCACACAGCGCTGGAGATGTCTCTTCCACACCTCACAGCAGTGCTGGAACTCAGATCCTGGAATAGCCTTCAGCTGGTCTGTCACAGACGTTTGAATGTTTTCCACTGTCCCAAAATACGCCCTTTGAGGTGATTTTTCAATCTTGGGAAAAGGAAGAAGTCACAGGCAAATAAGGGAAATCAGGCAAATAAGGAGGCTGAGGAGCCACAGGAATGTTTTTACTGGCCAAAAAAATGTTAATTGAAATTGCAGTGTGGCATGGAGCTTTGTCGTGATACAACACCCTAGTGTCTTTGATGTCTGGTCCCACACGCACGACCCTTTTTCGAAGTCGTTCAAGGACCTCTCGGTAAAAATGTTGATTAACAGTTTGGCCTTGAGGTACAAACTCTTTATGGACAATCCCCTGGCTATCAAAAAAGCAAATCACCATGCTTTTGTTCTTTGACTTGCTAATTCTTGCTTTTTTCGGCCTTGGAAAGGTTGCAGTGTTCCATGACATGCTCTGGTGCTTGGTTTCTGGGTAGTACTTAAACACACATGACTCGTTGCCAGTAATCACACATTTCAGAAAATGAGGGTCGTTTTCGATCGATTCCAAAAAATCAACGCACCTTTCCTTCATGATGTCCTTTTGCTCTTGTGAAAGGTTTTTTGTAATCATTTTTGCGCAGATTTTTCTCATGCCCAATTCATTGGTCAAAATCTGATGAACGACATTGAGATTTAAATAAATTCAATGTTTCTCCAATCATTCTGACAGTTAACCTGCAATCTGAACGCACAAGATCCTGAATTATGTCGACATTTTCATTGTTTCGTGAAGTTGAAGGCCTTCCACTGCGCGGTTCATCTTCAATTGAAGCTTTATGGACAAGCTCAGGAGTGGTTGCTGTTGGGAAAATAGGTTCGCTGCTCTCTGATGTGTACGTTTTTAGTGGTGGTGGTGGTGGTGGTGATGTCCTCTTGGTTGAGACCGAAAATCAGTTGACGGCCCCTGGATCCAGAAGATGTCCTGGTGGCGGTTGTAGAATCGGTGGATATAGTGGTGTGTGCGGGACGGGTGGTATGGTCTTGGTGGGATGTTGAGTGGAAAGTATAAGTTGGTGGATGAGATAGGGAGGCTGCAAGAAAAGTGTCTTAGTTCAGCAAAGGGCACATATAAATGGCGCTGCAGGAACCCCCGACTTACGTAAATTTGAAGTTACGTAACGCATTAATTACGTAACTCGGGGGATTCCTGTACGCGATTGTTTAGCGGACATTATTATGTATAATATAACCATTGTGAGCATTATCACATGCATTTTTGCAAGGTATTAAAACTCAAATGTCAAGCATGTTTTTCCATCCACATCCAACAAGTGTCCTTTGCTGCACTAACGCATGAACCACAGATCAACGGATGACCAATGACAGAATTTACTACAACCACTATTACTATCTTCACATCTGATTGTCAGCTCTGGAAAAAAATTACATGAATTAAGCTTAAATAAGTATTTTTAATTCAATAATAGTTAAGCTGCGCGTATGTAAACCGCATACCGTACTGTCCAACTATACCACATGCAAATAAATACCTTTAAGTGCAAAGTAATCAGGATCGATCCTATAACTTCCAAAACTGTCACCATTGATTGATAGGTGGTCTGTGAAATATGTTGTAGCCTGTTCAGGTGTTACGCGGTACACGTGTACCTGACCACGTTAACAAGAAGTGCACGATAACACTTCTCTGACTGCAAATCAAATCATTGAATGTCATTCTATCTTTCTATTCCCATTTAATTTAATTTCATTATATATTAAATACCTGAACGGTTCAACTCTAGCCTTCATGATGTTCATCATAGCGAATGTTTTCGCAAGCTGGAAAAAGGAGGATACATTGCTATACAAATCACACTAATGGCTCTTCAAATTGTACTGTTAAAAATGTAAAGGAAAGGTTGGAAAAACTTCGAAAGCAAGGAAGGTGTTTTAACTGCATTCAAGAGATTCACCTTGCTAGAGACTGCAACACAGAAAAGGCAAAGTGTGGAATATGTGGAAAGGGTCATAACTCTTTGTTATGTTATAGGATTGAGGAAAAGGAACCTGAGGAGGAACCTGAGAAGGAAAAGGAAGATGTCCCTGTGATGGTTAGCTCACAAAAGGAATTGGTGCTCCTGCAGACGGCTACTATCCTTGTAGAAGGAACTATAGGAAAGAAGTTGGTTCGATGCCTTATAGACAGGGGGAGCCAGAGCAGCTTTGTTAGCACGAAGCTTGTTGAGGAGATTGGGGCACCAATGATAGGTAAAGGTGATCTATCGATAAATGGCTTTGGGCAGGAAAATGTGAGATCAACACTCAATAACAGGGTGGTGATTAAGATGTCGGCAGCCAATGGGTTGAATCCGGTAGATATAGTCATGTGGGACCATGACAAAATCTGCTCTTCCTATACCATTCTACCTGGAGAATGGATAAGGGAGGAAATGAGGAAGAAGGGTAGGGAACTGGCAGACTTGACAAAAGAAGATCATCAACCGATTGAGATTCTGATAGGGGCAGACACCTACTGGTCAATAGTAACTGGAAAGTTTGATAGGCTGTCAGAACACCTAGCAATTGAGATGCTGTTTGGTTGGGTGGTACAAAGGCCAACAGGAATGGAAAATGTAATAGCAGCCCATGCAAATGTGAGCATTATGCATATATGCATGAGATGACTGATCCGAGGGAATTCGATGAGGAGGTTAAGAATTTCTGGAGTATGGAAGGCGCTGGAATTGAATTGTTGGAAGATACATCAAAGGGATGTGAGGTTTTGAAGACGTTTAATGAGACAATTGTCAAGTTAGGAGATAGGTACCAAGTGCAACTGCCATGGAATGATTTGAAAGGAGCATTGAACACAAACTGGGGTGAAGCCTGCAAGCGGTTTCATTTGACAATTAGGTGACTGAAAGGGAAGGGGCTGCTTCAAGTATATATGGATGCAATGATGGCCTATGTCAGGGATGGACATGCTGAAATAGTAAAAGCAGATGAAGAGCCAAGTGAGACAGTGTACTACATTCCTCATCAGGCAGTAATTCGGGATGACCAAGATACGATGAAAATGAAGACTGTATTTGATGCTTCTTCTGGGAATCCTTCATTGAACGATTATCTCCATGCTGGACCACATTTGAATCCAGAGGTGTTGGAGTTATTGAGACAGTTTCGACAATTCCCCATTGCGCTGACTGCAGATATGGAAAAGCATTCTTGCAGATAGAGCTGGCACATGAAGACCGAGATGCAGCCAGATTTATTTGGCTACCAGAAAATTGGACTGAAAATGATGTAGTAGAACCACAAATTTATCGCACAAAACGAGTTTGGTTTGGACTAAACTGTGGGCCATTTCTGCTTGCCGTAACAATTAAACACCATTTGAAAGAAATTAAAAAGGATTTCCCAGCAACAGTAAAGACCCTTGAAGATAACGTCTCTGTTGATGATAAAATTTAGGTCAGCTCGTGACGAAATTCAAAGTTCCAGTGCAAATGATCAGAACCTGTTCGCGAAAACCTGCTTATGCGCTGTTGCTCTCATATTTAATTCATGCTAATGATCCTCCTTCACAATAACTTAAAATTGTAAAAGTGACAACAGACCTTAAGTTGTGCTGGATTTTTTAGACATACTTTCCAATAAGCCTTTAAATTCTAAACTATGCAAACATAAAATTGGCTACGATTCCCACAAGATACTTTTTTTACAATACAATTTTCGGTTATAGTTTTTCCTATCATGATCTGCAACCGAGATTGCCAAGAGTAACTTATTTTAAAATGAAGCCTTTTGGTATACTTATATTAAACATCCTGCAATTTTATGTAGCATACTTATTGATAGCCAGACTGACAAATTAAGAATGCGCTTATTTTCCAGGTTCTAAGCTGACCACATCTTTCAAACTCATCTTTCGCAAAAATGATATCCACTTCTAAAACCCCAGTATTTTTTTTTTCACACAGCGGTTTTTCAAAAAATTCAATTTTAAAAATTTGAATTCTCTATATGCACATTGTGAGCGGAATGAATGTCTTTCCCAGATGCCTAAAAACATATTTAGGAATTTGAACAGTATTGAAGTTTTAAATTATGTATCAAATTGGCATGTTAGATGTGTGTAACTTTGTCAAACTATACCATCAATTAGATTGTGGAATAATTAAAAAAGTTGTATCGCAAACTCAAATACCAAATTCATTTTAAAACGGTTTTGAAATTACAGTCAAACCTTGTTAATTCGTCGCCGGCGGGACTAAAAATTTAAGACGAATTATGCGGCGCGACGATTTCATCAGAGTTTTTAACATGGATGTCTATGGAATCTGTATTTTAAATTGTGACGAATTATCCCAGTGTGACGAATTATCCAGGTGTCTAATTAACGAGGTTTGACTGTATGTGTATATGTAGCATGGTGTTGGAGTAATTGTGACTGCATTATATGCAGTGAAGACAAATAAATTCCACAACTCATAGATATGAAGTTCTTTTTTCCCATTAAATAAAAAAAGACCCCATATTTACGAGTAGTGGAATATATTGGTCTTCACTGCAATGTCCATATACTAGCTTTCAAATGAAAAAAAAAACACATTTTCACAGATTTTCTAATTTTGGATTTGCAGAGAGCACCTGCAAAAACTCCTTACCTTGCTGCAATAGAAATGTAGGGGAAGGTATTTAAGAAAATAACGAGGAAAGATGTTTTGAAATTTAAGAGAAGGAAGTTATTTAAAACTGGTCCTCATTGTGAACAGCGTTTCTAATATTATTCGTTCATATATTTTCGAGCAGCGTGCGAAGACAAGTTAACGACATGCAAGAGCAGCTCCGTAATTGCCTCTTCTCTTTTTCTTCATTTTTGCCATCAAAACACGTATACCACGCTTCACATAGCCACACACACACACATACTCTGGCGTATTTTACAATCTTTTCTTTTTTGCATTTTGCCCACCATCGTCGTCGTTTTTACAGATAAGCTGCTAATGGTCCCCTTCTTCATGCATCCACCCCATTCTGGCTCGACCTCGATCAACATCGTTTATGTTCTGGCGGTGCTCCAAAGCGTGATAGTCCGCAACAATAGCTCTTTCCCAACAATTTATGCCACCCGGAATTATCCATACAGATATAAACAATCTCACACCTCGAAATTTAATCACTGCTCCTGCACTACCTGCATAGAAGTAACCACGCAAAGGGGGATCAGGTGGTTAGAAATTGTGACACGTTAGAAATAACCACCTGTTATTCGACCAACCAATAGGATTATTGCACAATAACACTTTACATCTTAGCAGAACATAACTAATAAGTATACAGATTGTTTTAAAAAGTATTTACAGAATTACAGAGAATTGAAGGAGTACTATAGACCCTTTTAGGGACAAACTTTATCAACAGAGGGCATGGCAACCAGTTGTCTCCTATTGGCTGTATTGGCTGTCAGCCATTGCATTCGGGAATATGAAGCTTCACTTACGAAAATTTTTGATCAAAATCTAATCAAATTGTAGTGATCAACTTTGGATCCCGATTTGGCCCAATCAACTCCATCAACTTGATCAACTTGATCAACTCTTTCAATTTGATCAACTCGACAGTTTGATTTAGTTGATCAACTGTCTGAGCGAGTTGATCAACCGTCTGAGCGAGTGGATCAACCGTGTGATAGAGTTGATCAAGTTGATCGAATTTTGATTGAGTTGATCAACCGTGTGATAGATTTGATCGAGTTGATCGACATTTTGATTGAGTTGATCAACCGTCTGAGTGAGTGTATCAACCGTTTGATCAAGTTGATCAACCGTTGATCGAGTTGATCAACACTTTGACCAAGTTGGCCGACACTTTGATCCAGTTGATCCAGTTGATCGAATTTTGATCAATTATTTCCGTAAGGGTTGTAATAGACCAATCACAGCCTCGAAAAGGATCTTGGCCGAATGTGATGGCGGTAATGTAATGGTGGCGCCCATGAAACCGAAACTAGAAAGGTCTATACTAAAACCACGCGCGTCTAAGGTTGCACTATCAAAGGAGGTAAAAGGGGGAAGGTGAGACCATTGGCCAATGAGGGAGAAGGTATGACGAGTTTGAGTGAAGCTAGCAGTGACCAAGGAGGCCCAATCACATCATACCTATTCCCTCATTGGCCAGTTGTCTGGTCTTCACACTTTAACCTCCCCTCCATAGTGCAACTTTGAATGCGGTTTTAGTATACACCTTTCTAGTTTCAGTTTCATTGGCACCGCCATTACCGCCATTACCTTCGGCTGAGATCCTTTTTGAGGCTATGATTGGTTGATTACAAGCTTCACATGCCCGAATGCAATGGCGGATAGCCAATACAGCCAGTAGGCGACAACTGGTTGCAGCACTCTCTGTTGTCAAAGTTTGCCCTTAAAAAGGTCTACATCACCCATAGAGATATATTAATAGTACTAGAGGTGCAATCACGTGACCTCGCTTGCTTCGTTGTAGCAAACGACGTCCGATGACGAGCAAGGCGCCATCTTGGGCAGGAGTTGACCATAAATTTATGGTCAATTCCCGCTTGCATCACATTGTAAAAGGGTGACCAGGACAATTTGTCGCTGCAAACATGACGCCAGACAACTTGACACCCCGTATACAACCTCATGCCAAGCGTTCCTGCCCAAAATGGCTCCTGGCTCGTCACCACTCGAACAGCTCTTTGCGCCTCTAGTTCTATTAACATAGCTCTATGATATCACCAGAAATCAATTGCCTAAGTCGACCGTGATCATATTGGTGACATTCAATGAGGCAGCTCGATCTGGGCAACTCCAATTGACCAATTTCATGTGCCTTGCCATTGGCAGAAATACAGAAGAAAAATGGCGTCCTTGAATGTAGCTATCTAGGTAACAGCCAATAGGATTGCACGATTATCCACATTATACGACCTCAATATTTGCAATGGGAAGCGCTTCAAGGAATTGGTCAATTGTGACGTAAATCCCAAATAAGCAACCGCAACATGCGACCGCTCAACAAGATTTGTGAATTTATTCTGATAAAAGTTTTACTTCTAAAATTCTAATATTTTGGGATAAGTATTCAAACAACGTAGTAAAAGTTCAGGCAAAATATGAATTGAATTAAAAACATGAAAGATTGGAATGTCACATCACCTTTAAAAATGGTCACTAGTAATATTATTTCCATTGAAAAACCAATTATCTTACAAAAACATTTAGGTGAACTAGGAATTTTCCGACTTTCACATATTACAATTCTGCTTCCTTATAAACATGAAGTAAAGTACAACGAATTTACATATCAGTTCGCTACTAACGGGTTCCAACACAAGAATGGATTTTCTTGCATATATTGGATTAATTAAGCAACATAATTTAGGGATTTTCAGCTTTAACAGATTCCCATTTTATACAGATTTAAAGGTTTCACTGTAATATCATGGTGCTGATTCAAACCATATACCATGTCTACTGTAAAAAGTGTTGGAGAAATCGGGCACAATAATGTAGTAAAAAAATAAGCCCCACCCCCACAAAGTACTGATCACTGGCACTCTTTCACTGACTGGTCCTCCACTTGCAGGTGATTGATGAACAGCCGGACATTTTTGTAAAACCCTATACCCACAATACCACATCGGGTTATACCGGCTACATATCCGCCTTGGGTAATCCGTTTGGTTGCCATTTCTCTCGACAAAAACAGGACAAGTGAACGCGAAGTGGGAAATATAATGTAACATTTTCTTCTTTCTATATATTTCCCCAAGAGCTGCTTTTTCCATTTTCGCCACAGGCTGATTTTCAGTTCAGACTTTGAGGATTACACCAGACCAATAACTTCCTGGGTAGCTTATACTTTATTTTGTACAGTATCCCGATCTAAACCTCCAATTCTCATAATTTCGTTATATTTCCAGTAGCAAGGAATACTTTAACCTACTTTTAAAGTTGAAATCGTTAATAACATGCAACAAAATTAAAATCACATAATGTTCAAGCTTTTATCACCATATTCATTATGGTCAGAACTTGCAAACCTTAAGTGTAGCATATGATGTAATTAAATAAAAACCTTTACAAAGATAAATAACAATTAATCACAAATCTTTACGTACAGTCTCTTACATGGTACTTAATTTATTTTGTCATTACAAAAAATTCTGCATTTTCAAGTAGGTCAATGACAAAAACTATATCATTAAATTTGAATATATAGGCATGCACCCAAAAGTAGTTCATGGACCACTTGATATACTTGATATTTAATACACAATTACCAAATCCTTGGTATGCCCAAAGTAAATGTTTGGAAATAGATTTCAGTCTAATTAGAAATAAGGAAAGCCAGATTCCTGGTGAAAACTTGTACAAAATAAAAATAACATTTCGGGTTTAATATCAGATTGGGATTTGTGACACATAACATTGCAAAACATAATGTAAAAGTACAAAATAATCGACTTTTTTCTAAGATGAAATGAAGACCATAAAAGTTGCCACATGCATTAATTTTTCCCTCCATCCCCGTTGACTTTCTGAAACTATGTAACAACTGAAACACAATGCGAGGATTGGACACAACTACTTATATTCACAAGCTGAGGAAAAATCCCAATTAAATTGGTAGTCTATTAAGGTTGACCATCCGGCCCCCTGGTGGCCAAACGCCACTAGCAGAAGCGCCCTGACGGTATGTGCACATTTTTAA
>JAQIWR010002041.1:0-12060 GCA_034695945.1 Glomeris hexasticha
TGTGGGACTGTATTAGTTTAGCTAATTAGTTTAAGTTAGGTTAGGTTAGGTTTTTTAACGCGCCCGGCCCAAGCGTCTAACATAGGATGATCGTGCTATGACGTCAATTGTTCATATTTACTGTTTTTCGTATTGACGGTAACATATACATACACCGCAAAAACACGTGTGGAAATAAGTATCCGTTCAGGAAAATTCTTGGAAACAAGTAACCGTTAAGTGTCGTTAATATTGTGTTAAACGCCGTTTTGCCTTAAATATAAGCTTTTGTGTGTTGTGGCATAGAGTCGACAAGCAAGTGACAGTAAGTTAGTTTGCGTCAAGTATGTTTAAACCAGGATTTTGCAATTGCATCCAATAATTATTTCTTATATTTGTTGGATATATCACATCGATTAATAGCTTTAATATCCCTCATTAATTTTTTATTGTGCCTGAAATCTGGTCAGTTTACTGGTCACTCCATTTCTCTAACGTTATATTTGTTCGGAAACCCTGAAACACCTAACTCTATTGCAACTTGCATCCTCATCTTGAAATATCACATTTTCGTTTGCGAATATGTCACGTAATATCTGCAAGATTTGAATCACAGTGGTCAAAAATATTTATGTAAGTCGCTGCTGCTACTGTCCCAGTACCGATGCGCGTCTTTAGAGGTCCATACAACCCAGTATCAATGGTGGGCATTTTTGTTAATCAGCAAACAGGCAGCATCACACTTTTCGGAAGCATGTCTCCATAGAAAAGCTACCAGTATCGCCACCAATTTTAACATAATTCCAATAATTCCAAAATAACATGTTTAAATTCATGTAAGATCTAGAATCCAGTATATTTGAATCTTTGTTCACTGTAGGTGATCTATAACCTATCCACTCTATCTAGAGCTCTTGCCTCAGGCAGGGATTATAAAAGCTACCAAATTACGCTCATTTATCTAATTATAGCCACCTGCAGGTGGCTGTCACAATGAGCTCATTGGCTGTGGTTTCAGCTTGGGGGGAATTGAAATTACTATAATTGGATAATTGAGTGTAATTTGGTAGCTTTTATAATCCCTGCCTGAGACAAGAGCTCTAGATAGAGTGGATAGGTTATTGTACTTTTTGCAGTACGAGATGAGGCTATCCTTGATGTGTAAACCATGGAATGCAAATGGTTTTCAATAGTCAGATCACACATGTAATCGTTTTGTCCAATTAATGTTCATATGATTCGACGTAAATTTCAATATTACACTGCATATGAAGCTCAAAATCCTATTTGTACACCTGCCTTTCGATTTTGGTCTACCAGATAACACAGCAAGTTACGATAGAGCTCAATGTTTAGGAATGTTTGCACAAACGTGACCACACAGTAAGGTAGTGATCAGCAAACGGACCAGATGTAAACCACAATGAAAATTACTAAGGGATATAAAGGTATAAATCGGAATGATAAATCCGACCATTAAGAAATGATTGTTGGATCCAATTATATAATCCTGGTTTGAACATACTTGACTACTGTCACTTGCTTGTAGACTCTATGCCACAACACACAAAAAGCTTAAATTTAAGGCAAAGCGGCGTTTAACATATAATATTAACGACACTGAACAGTTACTTGTTTCCAAGAATTTTCCTGAACGGATATTTATTTCCACACGTGTTCTTGTGGTTTATTTATTTTGCACAATACTACACAATAATACACAATTTCCATCAAGAAGTACAGTTTAACGGGAAATATTTTATTTTTCTCTCAATAATACGTTTCTGCACCAATTAAAATGTTGAAGCAATGAGCTGATGTTTATCGACGCCTGACCGGTTCTTTTTTGCCAGGGGTTGTATGCAATACAGTGGACCGATACTCGATATCGTATACGAAGAATAGTAGCGGTAGCGGTGCATTAAACCCCTTGGGCCCATTTCTCGCGTCGAAGCCGATAACTCTAGTTTGGGGATTATCCAGGAATGCGTACTAGGGGTCAAATTACAGCCTATAGGTCATTCTTTAATATGTAGTAATGAATTATTTTAGCTATAAGTTTTTCCGAACGTACTAGGTGCAAAGTGACAATTTTGGGATTAACTTTTGCATTCAAAAAACGTATTTTAATTTATAACTCGGAAAGTACTCAAGCGATCGCAATCAAACTTAAACTAGACGTTATACATATCAAATTCACTGCAACTATCGCAATTTCGTGATTTTTTAAAACATAGTTTTAGCGCTAGATCGTTTGGTGCATAATGCCCCGTGGCTCATTCATCCCCGGTCTCCCCTATATATAATTTTTGAACATTGCATGCAGGAAGCAGTGTAATTGCTGAACATGACGCCTATATTATGCAAATTCATCTACGTATACATATATATGCAAATTGTGAGGTTAAACGTTTAAGACTGGATGCATATAGGCCCATTGATCGCCATAAACGATTTACTGGTTGTGAATATGCACGAACAGTGGTAAAATGTATATAAGCCTGTTATTGCATAGCAACACACACACATATATACACAGACACAAACATAAATGTGCAGAGATCAATACATAGGCCTATATATAGTGGCACACACATATATTGTTCATTTAACTGCGTGCAGTTTGAGCTCTATGATTCGTGCTATGTCATAAATATTGCACACGCTTATTGCATGAATTCAGAACATAGTTCTGGTGTGAGACATGTATAGTATGTACGCGTAACAGGACAGAAATTGTGTATGAAAGGTCAGAATGTTTATTATACCCAAGTCAAGTATAATTGGTTTCTGATAAATCAATACATCGGCTATGGCGGCGTGTTTAGGCTTACGTACCACGTGGGAACAAAAGACGATTTGGGCACTAATTGACCTGTTTGCTTTTGCAAAGGTGGCAGGTTGCCCAGTGCGTGTATTTCTCACGTCTGTATGCCAAAAAGTCCACCAAAGCAAGGGGCCAAAAATAAAAAAAAAACCTCGAGCCCCTCAATAAAAGCTCTTTGTACGTTTTGTTCCTATACTACCAAAAAGCATATCTATCTTTGTACAAGGAACTTGCAAATATTTACTTCTTATTTGTTCGCAAAAGTTACACACGTGCCCTAATTTGGGAAGGGGAGAGGTGGAGAGACCACGCCCACTTGGATTGCCGTAAACCGGAGGTTACTTAGCAATGATTTATTTTTCTGTGGCTTATGAGAAACAAACACCAAAAGTGTCAGTTGTATTTGAAGAAGTTGTGTTTTGTTTTATTGAACTTTGTATAATTATTTTGAACACGTATCAGGGTTAGAGGAGATATAATTATAGAAAAGAACCATATACAGGAAAGCTGACATTTGATCAGAACTATCCACCCCTTCAGAGGGAGTGTAATTCGATCCCTCTGTAAATTTTGCACACTACAATGAACTCTGGGCACGGCATGGGCCCTTAAAAAGACTGGTGCACAGAGGCCCCTTGTTGAGAAAAGCCCTTCTGGGGTACTTTTGCTTTTAGGAGCCTTGGTTTTATTTGGGTACCTTGGGTTAGGTAGAGGGGAAAATGCCCCACCATTTCTTTTCTACACATACTCTCTCTCTCTGAAAGTGTATTGTATACATACGATTCTCAAGGTGAATCGGCCCTTTCAGTTGATTGGTCGCTGCTTATCAGCAAAAGGGGACGTGGGACAAAAGTCGCAAAAAGTCGGAGGGACCAAAGAGGGTGTGGTGTATTTGTGGCCCGTATAGAGAAGTGAGCCAGTGAGTGTACTGAAACGAGTCGAGCGATAACACGCTAGATGGCGCTGCGAACAAGCGTCATTAACCGTTGCAGTAGGGTTTATTGCTAGAGTTCAGGTGCATATGAACTACTAAAAACTGTATATTAATTTACATTTTTGGAAATATTGTAACTGCCGTAAATTTTCTTATAGAAGCCCGGGCTTCTATTCAAATTTGGACTTTTCAGGACGGGCTTCTAATAGAAACCCGACTTCTATTAGGTCCTGAAAGTATATAAATTTTGGCAGGAAAGCTTTCTCAAGCAGTGTTTGAGCAGATTCCCAATACACGCCTGGGGCTTGTATTAGGAACCGGCTTGTAGTCATTGTCTATCCTAAATGACCCGGCTTATATTAGAAACCGGGTTTCAATTGGAGACCGGCTTTTGTTAGGAAATTTACGGTATAATTCGAACCTAAATTCCCATGTAGGGTATAGGTTGTTAACTTTTTGGTTTGCCTGTCAGCCAAATTCTCATTCGACAGCAGTGTTTGTTCAGTAGCGCCCACTGGCGGTCAATCTTCACAACTAAAGTAACATTCATCATTGTGAATGAGTAAAAAGGATGCCAAACTATTTTGACCAGAAGGGGGAAAGGGTATAGCAACAAATTTTATAGAAGCTATAGGGGCCAACACATATTGTCACTCCAATTTTTACTAACTATATAATAGCTAGGGATTCGTAATCTTGGCAATAGGTGGCGCTATAGAGCACATCAATATGTTCAGAATCGCTGAGAATTGAATAACTCCAGGTGTACACTATAAAAAATTAATGAAACCTGTCAAAGTTAAAGGATAGAAAAAAAATACTGCAATACCAAGCATTACATTTTTTTCATTTCTTTAAGTAACTTTCATATACACTTCATTTAACCGTGTTCTTCTTTAAAAGTCACCCAGTAGTTCTCAAAAAATTGCAAAATATATCAGAAACGAATGAAATGGTGTTCAAAGTATAGTTCACATGCAGATTCTTCAATTGGCCAGCATTTAATTTGGACATAAAGCGCAAAAAGTCTTCGAAAAATTTAACTCAATAAGCCGTGACACATAAAAACCGAAGTTTGGGAGTTTGAAGTGATGTGCAAGTTTCCAACTGTATCATGTTTCATTCAAGACAATCAGTTTGAGTGCCATTCATTTTAATGGCGTTGCTGCATGCACTGTATTTCATTGTTTGAGGGCGTTTGCTACTCCACAAATTTGTTCTTGGGCGGTTGGGTAAAAGGTCTTAATTCACTTATTTTGACATTTGGAGATTTCAATGCCAGGAGCTATACCAAGACCAAGACCAAGACACACCTTCAAACAAGTCACACATTAATTTAATTGGAATTGTTGCTTTGGTCGACTTACACAAAACAGATGTTATTACTAATAGACTGTAGAGTATTTCTTCAGCTAGGAAACCGGGCGCAATTATATTTGACACTCATTATAATGCAACCATGGATAATTATGTCCGGATAAATGAAGCTTGGTATCTGACGTAATTTATAAATTACCCCTATGCAGTTGATTGCTTGCCCATTAGAATTGTCCTTGTATATCCCAGCAGTGACCCTTATCTATTAATGATTGTAATCAAGAGTTGTTGAGAGTTAATTCCTGTGCAAATCTAATGCGAACGTGCATATTGCGCCCTCTGGTGGTGCCAGATGGAAGTTGTTTATGTAATCAATATACAGATTGAAGGTGCGAGGTGGAAATTGTGAATTTGAGAGGAGTGATGTGCGTTACCTACCTTATGTAGTCATTCTTGCAGAGCACCATGCCACCCCTCGTGAAGCAGGAGCTTCCGATGTCCGCCAAAGTGGCGTTGCAGCACGAACACTTGAGGCAAGCCGTGTGCCAGTACCTGTCTATGGCATGTAACAGGAAACGGTCGATGATCTTGCCACCACAGCCGGCACAGCAACGTACGTTGCCACCCATTGGACCCATTGGTCCACCAGATCCAACTGCACCTCCACCACCGCCACCTCCACCTCCACCAGGTCCCATGCCCACTTGGACGCAGTGTTGTGGTCCCGAAGGCCCTCCGGGGCCTCCTGGCACAGAGTTGCCGTTTGGGCCGCCAGGGGCGCCGTTGACGCCCACGTGCATCATGGCTGCCGATGGTCCATGATTAGGGTGGTTGGGCATGTTGTCCCCACTTTGCACAGTGTGGTTCATCGTTCCAGGGAACGGAAAGTACTGCCAAGCTCCTCCCCCACCAGCAGAGTCCTTCTGGGCCCGGACAGTCAGTTTCGGAGCGGGGTTAGGGCACTCGATGATCATGGACTATGGTGTCCCTGTAAATGTGATACAATCAGAATCATGCCACATTCATTGAACCATTTTAGAGACAGTTGGCAAACATAATAGCTGTTGGTGTTCGCATAAAAATATTTGAGATGGAGGACCTCATTGACTATATAGATAGAGCACAGCCCAAGTATTCTGTATGCAAAGTAGTATATAGCCTACACTTATAAATTATATAAGTACAATTTCCACTTACAACTTTATAGCAAGCAAGCTGTATTTTTTTTTTATTTCTACAATGATGCAGCAGCTTTTAATACATAATACCATGTCTTGAAGGGTTATTATTTATTCTCAGAGAGACAATGATAAAAATAATCGACAACAATAATTCATCACATTACTTTGGCGAAAACTAATCAAATTAAGTGAGCTTGCAAGTGCTTTGTCCACATTTCGTAAAATTCCCCCAATTTCTTGAATTAATGAAGAAATTCCCATTACGTTGATTGGGAAAATTCTCTTTCAGTTGAAACACTTTCACTATTCGTATATATACGCAGTATTGCAATGCCTACATTTGCTACTTTGTCTAAAGTTAATTTGAATTCCCTGAATTTTGTTTGCCAGTTACTGTTGCTTGTTTTGCATATGCGCTTACTTAAGTGTCCAAGAAGCGCGTCATTTCAAACCTCCTCCTCCCCCCACCTCCCCACTACACTGGAAAAAGTAATGTTCGTTATAAAGAAACCCGTAAAAGCGTTGGAGATTAGCAAGCTCCAGGTAAAGAAAAGCTTGCATAATTATGAAGCGTAATTAGAAAACGACCATTATCCGCGAATGACTAATTAATTAGCACAGGGTAGGCAATGAGGAGGACGTTTTGAGACAAACATGGCGGCTTATTGCCACCGGTTTCCCATGGCAACGGACCTTTGTGTATACCACTGCTGTTATAACGGTATGCAATTATACACGTGTGTGTGTATGTAACATGTATGGAGTATTATTCATGGCGGTGATTTGGACATGTCGAAAACACGGAAACGATGGATTGCAATGAGAAAATGAAGAATGTTGTCCTATTATACGGCACCCACAAGGCTATTATGAGAGAACACAAAAGAAAAACCTGGCCAACGTATAGTAGTAGTAATACTAATAATAATACATAGACATACAGCTGCGAAATAGTCATTGCTTGCCTATTGTGCTCATATAGCAAGGCTATGTTGTTGACTTTTTTCTTCTCTCCTATTCTCATTTAATGGTGGACCTGCAATTTAGCAACCTCTGTTGCGAACACATTGTGATAATAACCGATTAAATTTTAGTAGGTGAAATATGAGCAACGAGAATAATAAGGATGTCGTTTAACTGCGCTCTGATGTGCAATATGTTATATAATACGAAATATAGTTGTTGTAATACTTTTACATCATCATGATTGAATTGTTTATTTTCTTTTGTTTCTTTAGGTGGAAATAACAATGTTCTACACTATATAAGAGACTTGCTGGCACGTCATCAAAAGTAAGTCAGAACAAATATTTCCACATTACTAAATATTATAAAACTTATTTTATATTATATTGGTGGTCGTATACAATGAGAAAATTGAGCACTGCAAATTTAAACTAAAACATGTTAAGTTGCATGTGCTAAACATTTTTTAGTATAGGCTACTTAGTGTACTATGTAATCATACAGACTTGTATGTGAGGGGGTTGAATAATATAACAAGTGCAAAGAGGGTTTTAGTTTGGGACGAATTGGCCGTTTCACATTTGTATGAGGGCTGTCTTGGTTGGCATCAGTGGTGTCTTAAGAGAGCATTTGCTTACGGCAGTGACAAGACCTAAGAAAACGAGTTTCTGGCTCCAACTGATAACAAATTCTCCTCACTCAACTTTCCCCTTCAATCATTTCAAATCAGATTCATGCAGCACGAGGTTTGAGCCGCTTTTTTGCCTTTTTCCCTTCCTTCCCTTTCACATTTCCCATGTTCCATATAGCGTTTCCGTTTTACAGCCAAAAATTTCTCGCATACATGCATGTATTTCTCTTCTCGACGTATGTTCAACAGAAATATATTGGCCTGAACGCTGCTCAAAAACAATATAACTCGATCGTCTTCAGCAGATGCACAAATGCATGGGCCGAAAATTGTGCAAATTGTCCAAACAAAAAATAAATAAATTGAAATACATGCTCACTAATATTCCCAATTCTTACTAGAATTGCATGCATTAGAATTGCCTGCACTTGACAATAAACTTCTAACGCATTGTTCTATGAAAGTTTAGGTATATTTATTTATTGAGTTAGCTATTATAATACACATTTATTTCTCTGCTCGTGTGAAAGGGTTTCGTTCAGCAACAAGATTTGCAATAGTATATCACACACGAATATACTGCTTTCTATAGTCAAAAATGCGATGAATTATGCAAAGACCCAGTTTATTACTCGCATAAAAATGTCGATTATTATACATAGATGCGAAAACCAATTGAGGCTGTATCGGCATAGTGGGGCCATAGGTGGTGACATAAATACGAAATACAAATAAAAGAGGCACATTGCATGTGAATTTACGACGAATTTACAATTTCAGATATTATCTCTCAACACCGAGTATAGGGGATTTCGATATGTTGAACCTAGGATTTAGGCTTGCTTTTCTCTAGGCCTCAGTTTTCGTTTGCGGTTTATGTAAAATGGGGTGGTGCGGTGGGTGGGGGGAGAATTGTTGTATTATTTAAATGAGGATTTGTTGCGCAGACGTGTTCTATCCTATAGAGTTGTTTTTGTTTCGTCAATTCACGTGCATATATACGGATATATGTATTCATGCACAGAATGAGAGAGACGGGATATCCCGCAATATTTCACTGTCCAAATTTGCAAGTGCTATGAGCCCATGAATATATAGAGGGCGCTGTTGTCGGCTAAACGAAATGAGTAGAACATTTTCCAAACAAATTCCGCGTCCGTCTTTGTTTATTTGCCGCATTTTCAGCTCCAATAATGCGACACTGACGATCAATGGCGTATATAGTGAGTGAGATCTACACAATTTCCTAGTTCTTTTAATGGCCGCTAGGTGGCGCGCAAGGCGCATTAGGCCCTTCAGGTGGCGAAAGAAATCGCAAATAAAAGATAAAAATTGGCACTGAAATGAAAAATGACTAATGTACAATGACTAAAATATACAGAAGTAAAACAGACATTTCATGATTGAGTAATATATGAGATGGGTTCGGCAATCACAAAGAGCAGGTTCAATTTGAAAACAATATCTCTTCAGATCAAATAAATATGGTAATTTCCTGTCTTCGTTTGTATCGATTTGTATTATAGACCGAACCATCGTAATTCGTGGAATCTAAAATTGGCTATATAGTCTTACAAACCGTAATAAATCTTACCAATCTTACATAAATATTTTCCCATTTCATTTCGGGTTTCTTCAGTTTGTTATAATTCCAGTACTGAATTTTTTGATTGTGAATTCCTTTTAACAAATTAAAATACAGACTATAAAAATTGAATTTATGCACAACCTCGAAAAAAAAAGTTGCATTTACATTTCCCAAATCACATTTCCGATGCAACCCTAAAATGTTTTATTTATGGAGTGTTTATTTTTCAAGGAATAACGAAAAATGTAACAATTTTGTATGATTTTCGTTGTGCAGTGATTTCAGTATTTCTGCTTTTTCTCGAAACAGCAAAACTCAGGTTGTACCTACTTCAATTACTTATAAAATGCAGCATAAAATTTCAAAAATGGCAATTAAGAGTAGTAATTCCAAAAATATCTGTGCCCATGTTTTCCTCGTAATTAGAAACAAATACCAGAATGTTAATTACATAATTGTGCCGACAAACTTTTTTGACAAGTTGATTTTGCTCACAAATGAAAACAATAAAAGTAGAAGACGGAGGCGATGGTTAGAAAATTTACCGATTTCAAGCGCGCAATTTCGTTCAATTTTTTATTCTCAATTGTATTGAAAGAAGGAATGTAGAATGTAACACTTTTTTTAATCCAAGTCTTTTAAAAGAGCGAAATAAAAAAAATAGATGTTGGGAAAAGTAAACGAATGGCTTGTGGCCGTGATTTCGCAGAGGCCACTAGTAGGAGCGCCGTGTCGTGGAGTTATGGCACGCCGGTCGCTTGTGAAAAAGGGTCGCGATAAATGCGCATTCCTAGACAACTACTCCGCACCACACTGAGACAGAGAGCACATGAGTATTTCCGCTTTGCCAAATGCCTCCTGCCATCTTTCTTTTTTCTTTTCTTTCTTTTCCTCGCCCTCGCCAACATATTAGTAAATAAATAATGAACGCCAATGAAATGAAAACGGTCAGGAATGTGGAGAAATTAACAATTTTATTGCGCCAACTGCCCCACCTTTTGTCGCACCACTCGGGTCCTACGGCTATGACGTAACGGCCTGCGCTGCGCATGCGCACTTGACGCAGTTGTAATTACGCTCGCTAATAACGGCCACTAATGAAGTGGATTGCTAATATCCGGACCGTGTTGCATGCACGACAGACACTAGCAATAAAAAATTCAGTGAATCTGAAAGTAATAATTGCAGACAACACACACACACAGACAATAAAAACAAATAATTTCTTTATAATTAACATAAATTGGAATGGATTACTGGCATATTCTTTGCTTACAAAATGAAATTACATAATTTGAAATGTATATTCTTGGAATAATGCTTGCACGTTAAAACTAATTGCATTTTCTTGTATAGTTCTACATGCTATTCCTTTCTGGTTTTCAAATAAACCACATAAATTATGCATACTATACCGTATATTATTATATAACTTTTTCATAGTTTTAATGATTTTGTGATTAATTGCTCTTTCCAAAATATAAAAGTAGGGCATGAAAATTAATTACGAAAATGAGAAAGGAAACCTAATTTTTTCCCCATGTAATTTTTTGCTTGTATTTTCCGAACGAGAAAATCCAATATATCTGTTGTTTGTCGTGGTGCATCTTTTCATTATATTATTATTACATTGAATTGCTTTAATTCTACCTACTTAAAAAACAAAAATGTATATATTGCAGCAAAATAAACTTTTGGCTGCAATTCCATATTTTTATAAAATTGCAGCATTTCCTTGCAAAATTTATTAGTCAATTATTTTAATTGTTTTCCCTGACCATTGGGTACCTCTGCCCTTGTGATTTACAGTATTTCCAAGCACATTTGTCCCAAGCGTAATTAATGCAGATGCAGCGACAATGCATGCGACCTGCAATATTTAAACACCAATTTGCATAATTAGCACAGATATAGACACGCCTGTTGAATATTCATGGTGACATTTTAGCCGATCGGTTTGCTGATAGTTATGGATATGTAGGCCCTACTACTAAACTATGAACTATACATACCATGTGAATATGCATATTGTAGGCCCCTAATAAATTTGATTGCCGCATAATCTCGATTTTTATGCTTAAAACAACAACTGCACCGTTAATATTTCATTATGTTGCATTGAGATCAATGATGATACCATGTGTTGTTGCTCACAGAACAAAGTTTATGTGCAGTATCAATACGAATATGCTGAAAGCGTCATTTATTGAAGTTGTAATGAAATTCTAAACGATTTATATAACAGCAGGCGCAGTCTGTATCCTATTCCAAAACAAAAAACGGAGTTTTATTTTCCATCACTTTTTCTTTTCAAACTACTATATAATAAGCGCCATAGTTTTGGACGATCCGTATAGTGCACTATTTTGCATTGATACAGATGACCATATAAATTAATTAGCTATGCAAACTCCTGTAAAAACTCAATACGAAATCTATTCCTTTTGTAAAAGTATAAAAATATTTTAAAAAACATAATTGTAATGTACGAGTTTAAAGGAGAACTGACATGGTTTTGGAGCATAACCTGATAATCTCCTTTTTCAGTAGTTATTGCGTTCCTTATAACACTGGCTAAAGCAGAAATCGATTAAAAATTGAAAAACAAAAGTTATTAGCGTTTTACCGAATGTGGCG
>JAQIWR010002042.1:0-12058 GCA_034695945.1 Glomeris hexasticha
TTCATATAAACTAATAGCTGAAAAATAGCAGTGTCAGGATGGGACCACGTTTGTGCTTTTTGTGCATGTGAAATTTGTCGAAGTTGTGGTTAATTTGAAAATTCATTAATATTTTGAATATTTGCTCAATTATTCAGGGTGGATTTGGACAATGCTTCCGTGTTACAGAAGTCGACAGCAGAGAAGTGTTTGCTTGCAAGATGATCAGCAAGCCGCAACATCCACAAAAAAAGGTAAAGTTGGTGTACGTCAGCATTTTTGCACAAAACAAACTAACGTTTATTTTCCAGATTCCGCAAGAGATCAAGATTCACCGGAGCCTCACCCACCAGCATGTCGTCACCTTTTACACATTTTTTCAGAGTCCAAATCATATTTTCATGCTGTTGGAATTGTGTCCCCGTCGGGTAAGAATAGATTAAACCACAATAACATTTCTCATTTTTAACTCGTTTAAATATTTCAGTCGTTGTGTCACTTCCAAGAACACCGCAAGACGTTTAGCGAACCAGAGACAAAATATTTTATGAATCAAATTGTGTCTGCGTGTAAATACTTACATGAGCTTCTTATAATTCACAGAGATCTGAAGCCGGAGAACGTCTTCCTCACAGAAGATATGCAAGTAAAAATTGGAGATTTTGGTTTGGCGGCAAAGCAGAGGTTTTACGGGGAACGAATAAAGTGAGAAATTTAACTTATTTTTCTTCTTATGTATATATAACACTTAAATGTATAACTGTTTCAGAAAATGGTGCGGAACTGCTGACTACATGGCCCCCGAGGTGGTGGCCGACGAACTGTACGACGAGAAAGTGGATGTGTGGTCGGTCGGATGCATGATGTAAGTTAACTAATTGTTTTGTGGTATAATCATTATAAAACTTTTACCTTATCATTTCAAATGTATAGGTACACTTTGCTATTTGGCCGACCACCATTCGAGGCTTCGTCCAAGAAGAAGACGTACGACAAGATTAAGATGAACAGATACCGCATCCCGTCCGACATCAGTCCAGCTGCCCGCAGGTTACTTCGATCCCTCCTCAAGGCCAATCCAGAGAAACGGCCGGCAATGTGGGAGATCTTGGGCTACAAGTTTCTGAGAACAGGTTTGTATTTCTATGCTCGCTTTTAGCAATTAAGCATCTGTAACGGCAACCATTTTGTTTAATTTAGATGAAGAGATCATCACCCCGTATCACGATGTGGATGCGCAGGACGACATGGCGAAAGGTAATAAGAAACACTAAAGTTAAATGAAGGTAAATGGTGAATGTGTGTTTTTTCTTCAGGAAATACCCCACCTGGTGAAATCCAGAAGCCTGTTGAAGCTGCTGCGTGGGATCAAAACGGGCCTCAAGACGGAAAAGGTTTGGTGCTTGTGCTGTGCTTGTAAGCAAGATGCCATGTTCATATTTTATATTAAATAGTTCCTCTAGACGATGAACCAGAAGTGGAACCTGTTCCGGACAATCCTGCCAGGCGTGCGAGACCATTGAACAGTTTAAGGAACTTTGTCAATGCGCGCCTGCTGCAGATACGACAGTGGTGCAGGAACATTTGTCAAAGGCACAAGCATCACCACTGTGTGATGGATTGTGACGTTTGAAGTGTTCGACCCCCCTTTGGATGACGACAAGTGCTATTGTGAAGCTCCTTGCAAGTGGAACGCAGGTACATGGAGATTACATAGACAGTGCATTTTATAACGCTTCATTCTTACCAATCAATTGTTTTTTCTTTTCAGATAGAATTCTTAGGATAAAGTCACGGATAAAGTAGGCCTGCATGTTTAAGTATTTAAAGCTGTGTGCGTATTTGTGTTTGTTCGTGTGTGTGCAAGTACTTTTTATGCAAGGCATAATACTGTGTCTATTTTGAATAATGGGTTCTTGGTACCCCCCAAAAGGGGTACCTTCTTTCCCAAAAAAAAGAACCCTGCCTAATAAGGATGCAGCGTTGACGACGCGGCAGGGCTTACAAGTTAACCAATCATTACAGTATTGGTTAACTTAACCAATGGCATCCTTCCCATACAGAAAAATACTGAGTTGTACCATAAAACTGCAGTTTAGTTTATTTTTATGAATTAAAATTGCAATGTTATGGTACAAACTGCTGTATATATTTTTCTGTTAGGGTTAATTATAATATATTAAGCTATAACTAGAAAGTTTTAGCCGTTTTTTATTTGAAAACACAAAGCTGTTCTTGTTGAATAATGGAATGTTTAACATTCAAATTGAGTATCTTGTAAAATTATTGTTTCTCTGACCTACGAAAAATTAACATTTGGCAACACAACAGTTCTGTATTTTAAAATAATAAACGGCTATACTTTCCGAATAACGCACGTAAAAAAGTAAATGCACAAAACGGTTCTCATGCGATGATGTTACTTTAAAGCAAGGAGTTATTTATAAGTAACAACGAAGAAGCTGAACATTGTGCACAGAGCACAGATGAAAGCTAGTTGTTCTAGGTTCAGCGTGCGACTCGGCCACATAATCGCTTCCAAACATCTCCAGGATTGGAACTTCTACTACATAGAATATATATAGATATATAATGACCCCTTATTCTCAAAATACAAAGAAAAAGATAAAAGTGTGGATAATTATATGTAATATATAGGGCCTATATGTACTGGTTTTATTTTCTGGCTTTTGTATCATTCTTTTTCCATGCAATAAATGATGTTTAATGAAATGACATTTATTTACTAGTTTATAACACATTACAGTATATTGATATAATTACAATTTGTGATGAAAGATACTGCAATTTTGGAGCTGAAGCAACATACACGTTAGTATGTCGAAACGATTTGAAAGCAAATTAAACGTTGAAGAATGACATGAACTCAAATTTGGTTACTGTTTCTGTCAGTAGACGTACATTTGGTTCAGCTAGTTGAACACCTTGGTGTTTTTTTACACAGAAAAATACCAGAAATAAAAATTAAATACATGCACTAGAATATTACTATTGTAGGGCTCATCATAGACATATATACTGTATAACAGCTTGATAACAGTATATATGCCTATATATATGGGCTCATGAATAAATTAAGGACTTGGTGCAAACAGAATCCCATCGGAATGTGAAGATCCACTCTATGTTAGGAATGAACTAGGTCATGACTAGGTACAGCCGAGAGGTACAGCCCTATTTACACAAAAACAAAGTGATTTCAAATATAACTCGATTAGCTAGTATTTTGACTATAAATTACAACTGATTTGCATCAAGCCTTGATCAAGCATTTATACTTATAAGTATAAATGAGAATATATTCTCATTTTAAATTCCCTTACATGCAGAAAAATACCAGTTTCTCAAATATTACAATCGGTACGTTTGTTCAATTAAATGATGGAATATTTCTGCAGTGTCTTTCTCAAAAAGGTCCATCATTAGCACCATCACCATGTTTGCAATATAATTTTACTTACTCGGTATTTACAGCAGATATATTTGCTAGAACCGAAATTAGTTGGGAACGTTCACGTTAGATGGCAGTACTTTCGTTTCATATTATCGATCGTATCGATATATACAAACATTCCGCATAACGCCTGGCTTCTCGTCTGTGTGGAGGTCCTAGTACTTTTTCGTGAAATTGTTCGCTATTACATTTCCCTAATGCTTATAATCCACTAGCAAAGCATTGTGAAGCTGCAGCGGGGCTTCAAAATAATTTCAACATGTGGGTGAAACCCCAAGAAGTTTTGTTGGCCAACGCACTTTGGTATGTCCATTTTAAAATTAAAAAATAGAATGTATTGATTCATCATGCATTTTGTTATCTTATTGGTTGGTTCAATTTAATTACTCATTTCGATCGACATGATTGTGATATTAACGGTAATATTAAACGATAGATCACGTGTACTGGGAGTTTATTATAGTTTAATTTCTGATCAAAGCACTGACATGTTTAAAATATGCGTCAACCATATTGATATTGCGCAATCGCCGTTTATATTTTTGTTGTTATATCTTTATGGCAGGGTGACTGAACAAGCCAACACATTTTTCGTCCTTCAGAGAAGGAAAGGTCATGGGACTAAAGGGTTGTCATCTCTGTTAGTTGGTACTTTAGACACTGTGTTTGACACTAAGGTATATATGTATAATTTAATTATAGATATTTCGATCCTAATTTAGTTTCAGCATTTTTACTGACAAAAATGTGTTTATGTAATTTTACTACAGCCACCGCCGTACAGAATCCTTCATCAAACTCAAAATTCAGAAGTTAGCTACTGTAAGGATTCATAACATTGATCATTATAAATTTGGCATGTGGAAAAAATTGTTGTAAATTTCAGGAAATAATAAAATGTTTCGATTATTAATATTTACATTTTTCTTGGATGCTAATTAAAATTACACTGAATTCCCGCCAATTTTTATCCACATGGTGTCTGCCTTTAATTTGATAATAAATTTATTAATTATTTTTTAGTGGTGTCGTGTGCAGTTTCTAAGCAAGAAATATTTGAAAATTGGCAATGGTTGGAAAAGAACTTAATGGAGACATTGGGTAATTCTAAAATATCTATGTTATATATCAACGAATATACTGTAATTTGATTATGATTATTTATGACTATGAATATTATTTTAAATTGTACAGGGTCGTTTGACACGGAAGATGAAATCTCAGAATTTGTGAAATGCAAAATAGAGAGTATGGTTACAAACGCCATTTTGGACAACGCAATTCCTGATGGTTTCAAAAACTTAATCAATTGGTATTTTATACAATTTGCAGAAAACTTAATTTCCTAATTGGAAATATTTCAGATGATGAATCAAACACATTCAAAGCAGCTTCGCAGAAATTCCACAGGTTGTTTTGTATGCCGCAAGAAGAAAAACTAGTGAATTGTATGTTCATCCATACTGTTTAAATACAACTATATACATATTGATTTATACATTATGTGACATGTTTCTCCTTTTTTAGATTATTCATGCAGTTTTTGGAAGACACGAATGCCACGGCAAGGTTGGATGTACCTAAGTGTAAACCATCTGTGTTTTTATTCGTTCCTCTTGGGAAGAGAGACTAAACTTGCTATTCGTTGGACTGATGTTACGGTAATTCATATTCGAAATTTCACCATATATTTAAAAGCACTTTTTATAATTGTAATATTATTTTTTGCAGCGATTGGAACGAAACAATGGGGTGTTTTTTCCTGACAGTGTCAAAGTGTCCACTCGTGATAAAGCTGTAAGACATATTATACAGTTTTCTAAACACCTTTTGTGAATATTGTCATCACCTTTAAGATATTGGTTTCAGTTTTACTTCTCGCTGCTTATGAAAGCCGACGAGACGTTTTCTTTAATGGAACAGTTGGCTAATTTGGCCATGAAACAGTATGTATTAGTACCATTAAATTGTTCATTTGTCAAGCTGTAAATTGCACTTAATAATTATTATGTTTGGGTTGATTAGTTTAATCTCAGAAGAAAGCTTTGAAGCCGATCGTGAACTTCTCATGAAAGTCAGGTGTGTTGTTATCCACCTTAAATTTTTAATAACTATATTTTTGGAGCTGAAAAATTATTGTATTTTCTTCATAGTAAAAATGTTCCAAGAAAACCGTCGCACTTGAAACGTGATCTGGATGCTCGTGCTCGTAGTGATGCATACAAGTATTTAAAATATGTCACTGAAATCCACGTAATATTTAACTGTTTTTGAAAGGGTAACACTGTTTATTTTGGTTGTTTTACAAATAGGATCACATTCAGGCTTCCGTGTCCCGAGAAGCTTGATGGCAGTGCGGAATGCACGTTATGGACACCTTTCAATAAGAAACATGTTTGGGGTAACTTGTACGTATCCCAAAATTATGTTTGCTTTGAAAGCATGGTAAGAATGCCTTTGTTAACTTCTGTTCCATTTAAACTGTCTCTTGAGATGCAACTAAACGAATGTAATGTTTCAGGTTAGATATCTCGTTTCGGTTGTTATACCATTACGGGATGTGCTTGTCATTGAAAAAATGGAAAATCAGACTGATACACAAAATGGTCTTCTTGTAACTACCAAGAACAGGACGAATTTCATTTTTGCTAGGCTCAGAGATAGAGAATTCGTAGTTGAAAAGCTCTCGGAGTTCCTTGCTAGGACCATCAGCCCTAAAATGTAATTTGCTCTGTTTCTATTTCTATTGTTTCTATTATTTAGCTTACAATATTAATTGCTGCGTTAATAAATGAATGTAAAATGAATTGTACAAATGGCATTTTGGATTTCTTTAGTGACATCAATGTTGGGCTAATTAATGAAAATTTTGATGATGACTTCGACCCAAGGGACTCATCATGTAAACTGCTGCATTCAGTTTGCAGAATGGTATATATGTATTATCAAGAGGTATTATATCATATTTAATGTTTTTCAGTTTTGAGAAATGACAAGGGCCAGCAAGCTTTGATGCATCAATTCAGTCGAACGGAATCTGCCGAGATTTCCGCGAGGGAAGCAGTTAAAGAACATCTTTGGGATGTGCATCTGAGTGATTATGGAAGGTACTACACAATAATGTCTGCCATTTTCCATCTACTTTACTGAAATAATTCATGTGGTTTCAGGGGAATATCATTTTATCGTACCACCGAAACCCAAAACTTAGTCATTCGGGGGATTCCTGATTCGCTGCGTGGAGAGCTCTGGATGATTTATTCCGGTGCAATAAACGAGGTTAGACTGTTGTTTATGAAGTACGATACAAAGCAATGCTGTACATCATAAGTGTTGGTTTGCAGATGGAGACAAATCCCTCTTATTACAAAATGTTGCTGCGGCAAAGTCGAGGTGTTACCTCATTGGCCACTGAAGAGATTGAACGCGACCTTCACAGGTACTCGCAATGATTTAATTGTTTCATTTGTTCTTTTTACTACTGCCTAAATTTTGGTTATAGGTCTCTTCCAGAGCATCCAGCTTTCCAATCTGAAGTGGGAATCGGTGCTTTGAGGCGAGTTTTGACAGCATATGCGTGGAGGAATCCACAAATAGGTGCTAGTCTGCATCCATGCGCGTCTAGTATTTACGTTAGTTACGTCATAATAATGAAGATATACTGATATTGCCATATTTCTTTAGGATATTGTCAGGCAATGAACATTGTAGCTTCTGTACTTTTACTGTATTGCAAAGAAGAAGAGTCATTCTGGCTAATGGTTGCTCTTTGTGAGAGATTGCTTCCCGATTACTATAACACCAAAGTTGTCGGAGCTCTGGTCGATCAAGGTGTATTTGAGGACCTCATCAAAGACCATCTTCCTGAACTGTACAGCAAGCTTGACACGTTAGGGCTCATCGGAATGATATCATTGTCGTGGTTTTTGACTATATTTTTAAGGTGTTTCTTGGAATTAATTTCTGTACAAGTGTACTAAATGCATTGCTGGTGTTTAATAACCCTTTGATTTCTTATAGCGTTATGCCTTTCGAGAGTGCTGTGAACATCATGGATTGTTTCTTTTACGATGGTGCCAAGGCGATTTTCCAGGTGGCATTGGCTGTTCTGGATGCCAACAAAATCGAATTGATAAAGTGTAAAGATGACGGTGAAGCAATGACGGTGTTGACGGACTACTTGGAGAACGTATGCAGTAGCAGTGCCACACTTCCCCATATGTTACACTCTCATGGTGTCATTGGTAAGGTGGAAAAAGTGGAAGTTAACTTGGTAAATTTGCAAGGTCCTCACGTTAATTTCTAAATATGAGTTTGTGATGGTTAACTTTGTGGTGTGTAACACAGCCAAAGTTTGATGTCTCCGATCTGATCTATGATGCTTACGCTAAGTATGGGTTCATCACCCCAAGGAGCATAGACAAGCTGAGGCTGAAACACCGTGTTAAAGTAGTTCAGAACATAGAAGATAATACAATGAAAAATGTCATCAGAAGCGTGGGTGTGGAGAACGCGTTCACTTACAAGGAATTAGAGGATTTATTTCTGGTCATCAAGGTACGTACGTGTGTGGTAAATTTACAAGTAAGTTAGTACTATTGTATAGCTAGCAACTGGTTTAATTGCCATTATTAAGAGTCGTGTACAGAATGTCGGAACACTATTAAATCCATTTTAAATCTTTTTAGGAAGAATTGCTGTGCTTCCAGTATTGGAATCAGTCATTAAGTGCTGAACCTCAGGAAAAGTGTGACCCAACTCTGCCTTTCTATGAGCAGTACAAAGTAGATTTTGATCAATTTAAGTTGGTCTTCCAACATCTATCACCGTGGGGTCAAGGCACTCAAACTGAGACATTGGCTCTTCGCATTTTTAAGGTATACTTTACCAACTTTGTTTTGCTACCCTGATTCAAACTTCATCTAATAATGTGGATTGTTACAGCTTATGGATGAAAACAATGACAATGTGCTCAACTTCAAAGAATTTGTCCAAGCATTTGCATTCATGTGCCGAGCCGAAATGCAGGAACGACTTAAATTATTTTACGCTGCTCACCTCACGTCAATAATACTTCCTTCAGATGATTCAGGTTCTTCAGCTTTTGGAGGTTAGAAATATGCTGCTTGAGTTTAATGAACACAAGTAACAAACCTGTTCCTTTGTGAATGTAATAATTGAATTTACCGAAAGGTACCGAAATCGCATCCGAGGCAACGTACTTCTTCGACGGCTTTGAAACTGCCAAGACACCTTCTTCAGTCGACTCGGTTCTGTCACCTTTAAAAGTGTCTATGGATGCTGAAATCCCTGCTATCCTTCTTGAAGATGATACCGGTTCTCAATCGGGAAGTTTAGGCAACTCTAGCATGTTGGGACATCCAGGAACAATAAGTGTGAATTGAGTAATAACTGCTGCAGAACTGGATATTTTGTAATTTTACAGTGTTTGTTTTGTAGGGGAAGCAGTGAGTATTGACAGCACGAGTACAATGGGCAATTTAAGGCTGAGTTTACAACGAGAGAACAGCAAGACTGAATTACGTGGAATGCCGCATATGAATCAGGAGCAGTTCATTCAGATGTGGAAATCTTTATACGACATGTTTGTTGACTCTGCTGAAGAGCAGCAGATGTACCATTCTATTGCAACTGTTGGTACGAGCAACCCAAGTGTTTCTTCCTCAAATTAAAATGAAATAGGAATTTATAAGATTATTAATATACATTGGGGTTTAAGGTACGCTGCTCTTGCAAATTGGAGAAGTAAGCAAGCAGTTTGCACAGAAGAAGGAAGATTCTGAAGATAGTTTACTTGCACCAATCAATCAACAGAGGATGCCATCATCTGGCAATAATGAACGAGACACTAGTCCAGATAAAAGTGATGTCGCTAACGGCAACGTCCCTCCGGCTCATCGCCAAGTGTCCGTCTCGGATCAAGACACCAGTTCTTCGGCTGACACGAGTAAAGATGACGATTGGTCCATATCCTTTGAACAATTCCTGGCTTCTGTACTCACAGAACCACCTTTGGTGGCCATTTTCGACGAGAAGGTTGACGTATCGGAAAGGTTGGAAAAGCTAAGAAACCGGCGCTTGGAAAGGCAAACTAGTTTGTCTATAACACCAGTTTCAACGGATGGTAAATAGTAATGACTAATTGAAAACTTGAAAATTACACGTTGTTTACCGATTTCAGTGGACGAACCGTGACATTTTTTATTTGAATTTCAACTATGTGATTATTGATAAACTTCAGTCGCACAGTAAGCAAACAGTTTTAAACCATTCAATATGCAATAAGTGGGTAGCATTTTAATCATTTTCGTTTTATTTAATATAACCATTCTTGATATAACTAATTATGCCATGGATAAACAGACATCACACATTCCAGCATACAGTGTCCTTTGATAAATTTCATACGCGAGTTAACTTTATTTTAGAAAAATTCTTGTTAATTTTATCTGTATTTGCTAATAATTTCATGGATGGATATTTGGGGCTACTATACTAATTATTTGTGAAGTGTACCTGCTAGTTTTCAGTGTAGTTTTAGTAATACTGGATCTGAATAATCAGAATCATCACAGAAACAATGTCAGTAGCTAATTTATTTTATTTGTTTTTTGAAAAAATACAAAACTAAATTATGTGGTTACTTAACTTTATTTTTAAATTAAGTTAATGTGATGGAAATCAGATTTAAACATTTTTCAAAACGCATCCGTCACAAATCATTTTCCAAGCAAGTGCGGCCGTATTTCTCGCATCGTGCAATCCGCTGTGTTCACGGCCTTCGAAAGAAAGGCCGACTTCTTTGAGGGCACCATTAAGTCCTTTGGGAGTTCTTGCATAAAACTTCTGCAAACAGAAGAAATATATATCCAATGTATAGTCATTGTTCTCAATTGTACAATAAAAAGCTACCAATTGTTAGGAAATTCGTAAACCTTGTAAATTGCTTTCAGATCGATCCAGTTTTTCAGGACAGTTGGTACACTGAGTTGTTTCCGGTGACATTCTTGCGCAAGACATGTTCCCAAATCCCAGTCTAATATATATGTGAAATGTGACTATAAATGTTAATTTACAATGTGTGAATATTTTACCAATCATTCACCTGTCCATGTGACCATTGTGGCCAAGTTTGATCCAATACCAGTTCCATTGAAATTAATGCCTTTGCTGTTTGAGTTCTTCGTCAGCCATTGAGAAAATAAGGCAAGGCATGTGGGCAGTGAAACACCATTATCAACATCTTCCTGTTGTTGTCATATTCAAATTATTATCAGAATTGACAATATGAACCATATGCAAAATACCTGCTCAATTAATTAAGGCATGCAACCTGAGTTATAGCTGTAAAGTTTTTGCAAAATTCGCTAAGATTCGGATTCTCCACTGGTGTCACATACTGTTGAAACTCATCTGCTATTTCGCCTGTTGAAACATTAAACAGCACCGCTGGAAACTCGACTATGAAAACAGCAAATTTTAAGGAATTAAACTAATTAATTCGTACCAAAAACGTTATAATTCAAAAAATGAAGAATTTGAACATACTTATTTCTTGACCTCGGAAAAGTCCACAATCCACCTCCCAGCAAGTGGATTCAAAGTCCAAAACGACCAAGTACGAATACACCTGTGCTGAGGTATTTAAATAGTTATGTATATTTTTTCCTTATTCATAACATATATAACTTAAAAATCTTGCTTAAATATGCTGTCACCTATACCATGGCCATTGGATATAACAGCCCGTGAATTTTGCTGTTTTCGTTTCCTTACTAAACCAAGTTTCCTACACGTAGCACAAAAAAATTGCAATTCTTTAGAATCAACAGTGGGGCATATAATAACGGACGATTTTGAAATGGCTGTACCAGACCTATAGGTACATAGAAAAGTACGTATGTAGGTCTATTGAAAAAATATATATTGCCCCTGTCATGTAGCATGCATACTTTCTAAAATACAAGTACTTACACAGCAAGTTCTTTCGTCGTCATTGTTTTTGGTAACTATTCAAAACTTCTTTGGTTAGCGCCCCGCCGCCCAACGCCTTGAAGAGCGCCACCTATTGGTCATCGCGTGGACGAATAGGGTCATCACAATCCGAATCCGTCACAATCATAATCCATAAATTAATAAAAGGGAAGGCAGCGTAGGTGAAGAATAGGTACCTAATTAATTAGGGAATCATAATCATATGGGGTGTAATAAATAACTGCTGCGGTTAGTCCCAAGCGGTCCCAAGGCTACACCAAGGTAAGGTTCATTCTACTTGCCTCCAAGGGGTGGCTGCACAATAACAATGACAATAATATGTGTTGTCAATGTCTTGCTCATGTGTTGCCAGATGCCCACGCCGTCGATCGCTCGGCTTTTGAAAAACGCCCGGAAAACGCCGCTTCGTTTTTCGTCATGCTAGCAAAAATATACCTCAGTTAAAATAACTGATGTTTTCAAACCCACCATTTTATGGGACTAACTGCAGTTAAAAAAACATCAGTTTCCTGAAAATAACTGCAGTTTCAAAGAGCAGTTCTGAACTGCAGTTTACATAGAACTGCAGTTAATTTCACTGCAGTTTAT
>JAQIWR010002043.1:0-12056 GCA_034695945.1 Glomeris hexasticha
CATCATCAGGGCTGGCCGGCAGCTTCACCTTTACCAGTGGCAGCCCCATCCGCTCAGCCTGCATATCCAGCAGTTTTTCCCGTACCCCGTGCATGAACACACGCCCATACTCCGCACTCAGCGTAGTCAGCAGGTGAGAAACATGAATGTCACCTTGCTGCAACAACAGGTAGTACGCCAGCGATGCATCCTTGCCGCTGCTCCAGTTCATCACTACCTTTTCAGCATTACCCATTACTGCTTCTTTTTTTTCACAAATCAATGCAATTTTGAAATTCCTGCCTTCTACATTTTGACCACCCAACTGCGGTGCCAGAGGGCGCTGCAATCTCCTTGTACAACTAACCTAAAATATATATGCCATGATTTCTTCATTTTCTTGTGCTTTTCTGTGCAAAACTTGGCAGACATTGGGAACGAAAAATTGTTGTAATTAGTTGTTTCCATTGTACGTGTAGCAGCCGACACTGCATTTATGAGGCGAGGTAGTAAAAATGGGTGCTTGTAAAAAGAAAGCAGTGCAAAATATTTGTCAATTGTAAAATGTTTTTGGCGCAGGTGAAAAGTGACGACAACTGCAAGCATGGGTCGGCGACAAAACCTTTCATTTATATAAACTTCACTTTGATGATTTCCGCCGTTTGCCACATCGATTGTTGTTATTATAAGCGTTGGACGTTGTTCACCTACCTAGCCTATCTCTAAATCATACCCAACCATGCGTGCTTATAATGTTTCATATAAAACATATCCATGAATGCATGTAATTCATTCAAAATCTACATTTTGTAAATATCCATGTTAAATAATTGCACAAACATTACTATACATATTTAAATTCCAATTCTTTTAATGTGTCAGTTCAATATTGTATATCGCATTTTTAACTGACCTATTGAATTGTACAGATTTTTTAACCGGACCTGTTTAATTGTATATTTCTTAAATCAGAAATTAAAAATTGCCCACTGTATACATGCAGCTTGTGTGCAAAACAAAATTTCTTTTGCATATCGTGCAAAAAATTCGTTAATAGTGAATCATTTGCATGCATATTTCAAAGGAGATGGTAACATTGCATTTGTCATAATGATAATGGAGTTGCTGATGACCTAGCAAATGCAGTGTCGTTCTCCAAAATGGCTAATTCGGGGTCATTTGTATCAACAACTACAACAACAAAAACCATGCAATGCAATTGAAGCTTTGATTAATAGCAGAGAAAAACATCCATGAACACATTTGCAATTCTGCTCATCTCAGGAGTGACAATCATCATAAATGGGTTTTCAATATTTTATACAAGCAGTTACACCATGTCTCCCATCAATTTTAAATGTGCATCATGGGGAAACTACTCATTTTTGATGGCTGGACTATAGCAAACTTTTCCAATTACATGATTAAGTTACTTATGCATTTGTCCAACATGATTTTTTTCCCCAATGCGAATTTTAAAAATGCTTTCTGTAACAATTTAAGCGTGCAATGAAACCTGTTTGAAACTTTTATTTCTGTTTCACAACATATAAATGTATAATTACCATGCCAAGGCTGGCAAATTAGTGTCAAAATCAATTTTATTATTCAGACATTTGCAGATTCGAATTCAGGTTAAATCTATATTTATAGTAAATACAAGGTTACGCACAGCAAACATTTTTAAAGAATTCAATTTAAATTTGGAAGAGGGAATGTAAATAATTAATAAATAGTGTCAAAATGAGGTTAAAATTTGGCCCTGGCTGGGCACATTGACGAACTGCTTTCCTACATGACATGACCGACACTGCAGTGAAGCATGTTAAGCCCTTTACTGTTTCAAATTATCAATTTCCTCATATTTATTATAGTTTTTTTACATACGGTAGTTGAAACACATTAGAAATTGACTGATTTTTAGTGGCTTAATTTAATTTGAACTGTTTTACTTGCTATACAAATAGTAAAATAAGTGTGAAAGTGGGTTGATATCCACTTTTATTAGTACGATTTGTATAATAATAAAGTTGGAACTGTGTCATTCAATGTTTCAATATTGTGAAATCTAATTGTGAAATCTAAGTTTAATTAAAACTTTTTATAGCAAAAAAACCATCGCCATTTATAACTATTCTAACTCTGGGCAAATAATATGCCCGCAATAATGTAACAAACAGATGGGTGATTGGTTGAAATTACCAGTAATGAGATTTGTTCACAAATAAATAGGCATTCAATATATCATTATTATTTTATGACACGACACATTATGCACATTGTTTATTGCCGTTTATGAATACTGCCCACAGGGCTAGTCAGTTCAATGTTAGTCTATAGGAGTGAATGAAATCTCAAATTAGCATTTTGTTTACAGCTTGAAACCACCACCAAAAGATGGAGTGACTAAGAGCAACCCCAGCAAAAGACACCGAGAACGTCTGAACGCCGAATTAGACACATTGGCCAGCCTTTTGCCCTTTGATGCCAGTATTCTGTCCAAATTAGACAAGTTGTCCATTCTGAGGCTGAGTGTGAGCTACTTGCGCACAAAGAGTTACTTCCAAGGTGAGTCACTCATCACTTTATTACCAGGTCCTAACTCAATTAATTTATTAGTCACATTTCGGAGTGTATTTTCGGTGGTTTGATTCCGGAGCGCCACCTATCTGCCAAATGTCCGTCCTATATGATAGGACATGGAGGAATACAGGTGAAGAGACATGTAATTAGGCGAAGGGGAAGTGACACACGCATGCATCCGTTTTTTTAGGGGTGGAAAGAAAACAAGGCCATGTTCCACCACAATAACGCTTTTATCCGTTAATTAAATGCTTGGTTCTGGCGAATTATAGTATTTCCGGGAACAGTCCTTACAAGAAACAGCCAAGATTACCGTGATTACACTGTATAGCCTCTCTCTTTCTAGTTCTACTTTTTCCTCTACTCTTTATTTATTATTTCCTCCTTTCTCCACGTCATGCATGCACGTAAACAATATCTATAAAATAAATAAGCATACCTATATACAGTACCCATATACAAAGTAAAAGCTGGTGAAATTTCACATATGTATATATATCCTGTAAAGTCTGATATATATAATAGCCTGAGGACCGTCACATTCACAAAGCTTATATAACAAGACAGTGGTGGAAATTCTTTTGCACGACTCCACATTTCAACACTATAATTACACAGAGAAAGAGAAGGTCAGGTAATGATAAGGAAAACTGCAAGTCCAGAATTATCAACATTCATGTCAGTTGTGTCTAAAATACAAGAGCAAATTTTCCCACCTGGAGACCAGTGAAAATATGGTTTTGTTTAATATTACATAATTGTATAATCACGGTTTTTCTTTTAAAATAATCCTGAAAACAGTATAGCATAAATGCAAATAAATGTGGCCAAATGTATTTCCCAAAAAGAATTTGCCCAAAGGGGAGAATAAGATGAATCGCAATTTACATATGAATTAATTCCAGGGTCAATTTTTAATTTACAAATATTCAGGCACACATTTGTATAACTTATATTTCAAAATGACAATGAGATAAATTAATCCTATTACGAATCACATGTTTTAGTGGGGTACATGATCATAAAGAAATTAGTATTTTGCGATCAAAATGTAATAGAATGCAAAAAATATGAACAAAAACATCAGTAGGTAGTAAAATGACGAAAAAACAGTGAGAATGCAAACTCGAAATTTATCTAATGGAAGATAAGTGAAATTAACAGGCAAAAAGTTTGAAGCTCTATTAAAATTCTTCAGAAAACCGCAAACAATTAATAACAGAATCGGTTAGAAAAAGTTGATCACCATAAAATGCAAATAAATCATTTGCTGAACACTTCGAAGAAACAGTAGGCCTAATTTAATTATTATATGTGCAGTATGTGTTATATAATGTTTTGTTTCCATTAAATTCAGATGATCGAGTTTGTGCTGTATTTTTGTAATACAGTGTACTGCTTTTCGACTCATTTATGGTTTATTTATAATATATATGTACGTATATATATACCTACCTGGTGTTACTATGCGTTGAAATATGGCTTATATACGGACGGGTGATTTTTCATTGTGCATCCTGTTTCATGATGTGAGCAACCGAGAGAGGGTCCAATGCCATTGTTGCCATATGCATTGTGGCTTTGTGTTGATCTTTTTAATTATCGAGCACGTATACCTTCAAAAACAATATAACATAACGTAAGTTACAATACACTGACACTATACATATATAATAGGACCAGCAAGCAGCCTTAGGCTGCAACGTTTCTCATTAATTTCACCAATTATGCCTCTGCACTTAACTACATGTACTTCAACGCTTGTGTCAAAAGCTTCTTTTGTATGTTCGCAACTGTGCCATGTCATATACAATGTAAGTTGCCTACTTGCATTGTACATTAATTTATTGGCTAGTTGTTGAAAAGTTCCAAAAAATACCTGTTACCAAATTTTATAGCATGTGTCAACTTGAATGAAGGACGACATGTATACCCCATGTTATTTATATCTCGGGTCACATGTCCAAGAACTTAACAAATCCTATAACTAATAACTCTAAATATTTTTTTCACAGGCTCCTTTATTTTATATTCCTAACATAATGAATTTTATTCATGTACAAAAATATAGTATAGCCTATCAAACAACAATTGTATATTTAAATAAAAATGTAAAACATATGGTATATAATTAAAAATCAATTCTACTTTGAAATTTGGATGCACAAGGAAATAATACAACATCAGTGACTTAATTTTTCAAACTTCATATAATTTACATGGTAGTTTTGAAAAATTAAAAATGTAGTTGTTTACATAATGTCATGACAATTATTTTGAGGTTGTAACTGCTTTCTCGTTTTGCAATGGGAGAGAATACTGAAAAATGTACTGCAAATTTTTTGTGCGCTTTTCATTAATTTTTCATGTTGAAACTGTGACAAGGCTATATGGATAATGATCTTAATTCCTCGGATGACATGATTGTCATCGGTGATTTGCACGCTAGAATAACTTGAAAGTTTTCAGCCGACTACTACATCATTTATTTAGCATTATGTCTGCATTCAAATTAGCCTTGATGAAAACAGATCATCGCGGTGAGTAGTGTCACTGTCCACCACTGCCAATACATATAAATAAATAAATAAATAAATAAATAAATAAATAAATAAATAAATAGACCAAAATATCGACGTTGTATTTGCACGCAAATAAAGTGCTGCATATATTCAATAGTTTTCACTGAAACGCTGCATGGAAATTGTTACTTGTAGTGGACCAAGGAAAATGAAATATTTTTTCATGCAAATATGTATATGCAAAAATTGTCTCGAAATTGGCAGTCTGTAATTGTTTGCAAAAAATTATTTCATATCTGTACATGTTTGCATACATGTGTGTGCAGAGATTCGGGAAAATGCTGTTGCGCCAAATTTGAATTACATTTATACATCAATGTTTGATAATATTTTTGTTGTTACGGTGTTTTTCTGTACTATAGTAAGGACATGTAATATTTAAATGTATATAGTAATTTGTATTTTACCATTTTATCTTTTAATTGCATAAGGGGAAGTTTTACATTATTTTGAAACATATAACAACTTTCAAGGATGTGTACATAATCCAATTTTCACTGTATTGACATGTATCTATCAATATATGTAATTTTGCTATCGATGTTACAACGCAAAATGACACTGCATGCGGCCAAGTGTTGTGTGTTTTACTAAGACAAAATTGTAACTACCGTTGTTACAATTTCAGTGACCCAACAATACGATCACTCCTTTTATAGATGACGTCAATGCTCCCAGGTTATACATATAAAAATTGAACCAATTTCCGATAACAATCCTCCTCTACTACAAGTTCCATTATTAAACGCCAGGTCTAGCTATTTTGTAAAGTGTCAGTTTGTGCACCAAGGCAAAGGGCGGGTTCCAAATAAAATTTCAGTGGAGATGACAGCTGTATAATGTAGGATTGATGCATCGTGGGGCAACACGCACCAAATATTCTTATTCCAAATCTTAATTGTCAAAAATCACAAAATCATTATAAAAGTTTGTATATATAGTACATATATCAAAGTTGCCAAAAGAAAATTAAATTGCACTGCACGAAATTACATGAGTGCATCAATTTTAACAGAAAGGTTTAATCAATAATTATTTAATGTTTCTGTGTAAAATTACACAGAAACAATTACACACACTTACATCCAATAAGTCATCATGCACTGAATGCCAGGAAAGCGAAAATTATCCAATCAATAATAACTAGTGCATTAATTACACATAATTGCTTAGCATGCCTGCAAGGGGTCTGGTAAGAAAAAAAGTCATAATGAAGCAGTAAAAAGAGGGTGGATGCAACAGGGAGGTGGTCCATAAATTCATCATTTTCCGGTCAGCTGATTTTTGTACTGCCCATAAGATTTTCAAATTATGTTTTGTGTGCATCACACAGACAGTCAAATTATTTATTTTCTAAAAAAACATTTACGTGCATAAAAATGGTAGTTCCCAAAGTTCCCCCTCCAAGTCCATTTAAGTATACGTATATTTTTAAATAACATTTACCAAGGTCCTCATTCCTTGTTGCAGCTGCACTTTATAGGTAGAACAAAAGGGCATAGGCCCACAATATTTGCTGCCACAATAGCCCTCTACAGAAAAAATGGTTTTTGATCTAAAAATGCCAATATACCTTTTCTTCGATTCCATCATTTGTAGTATAGGAAAATTGAGTGACTGCATCAAAGTTGACTACATAACAAATACCATACACAGAACCATAACCCGATCTGAGCAGAGGACTTAGTCACATGTTGACGCCATCTGTTGTTAACATTTCACACTAAGCCAAGTAGCACATCCATTGACCCCAATATACTTTTATCTAAATCAAAACTTAAACTTTGTGTCCCGTTCCATCCATGTAACTTTTTGCGGTCATATTTTTTAACTTTTCATTAATCCGTTTTGGGCCACGTATACAGGAGCTCGTTAGGAGTCGATTAATTACTAAGTCGGTGGTAATCTTTTCTCCCTCTTAAATTCCTTGTGTTGCTGCTGATGGTGTTAATGATGATGAAGAAGAGGGAGAAGAAGAAGAAGAAGAAGAAGCAGAAGAAGGCGACATTGCTTCCTTTTTGTTGCATGCACGGCCATCACCTGCAGGCAATTTATGGCGGTCATTTCCCACAATGCAAAAGTTGAGTGCCATAGACTTTTCATTGAAAGAAACTGTACAAGCTAGAAAGAAATGACGAACTGTGTTCATTCTTTTCTGCTTTATTTCTTTTTGTTTTTACTTTGCTTGCTAGTTTGCAGCATCCTTTTGTTTAATTTTAATTAATGTCGGTTCTATTTGGTCCGAAATGTCAGCAACCTATAGACATGCATGTACATATATAGAACATTATATAATCCAAAACTGAAACAATGTTATACATGCACACTTTAATTCTTTCCGCTTTTCATATATTTAAATTCTGTCTTTATCCACCAATTGAGACGTTAAAATGTGCATTTTACAATCAATTTAATACAACTAATTGGCATGCATCATACGAGATTTTTACCACTGACAGGTTTCACTGTATATTGATCATCAGCCCCGCATGTGCAGCAGTATCAGTTTATATAGACAAGTTCTACTGTATATACGGTATATAGTACTATGTAGCTCAGTAGACTGAACATATATGCTACATGGGAGCACTATAATTTCGTCATTCAATCGATCGTGTGCACGTATCGATTTAAGGCCACGCCCTTTTAGTAGCCACGTGCTTTTTTGGCTTTTTTAGTGAAATTCGGCAAAATATTTGGGGGCATGCAGAGGGGGCCCGGCTGGGTCAATGGGTGAACTAGGCGTGCGGATCTTTGTAGGCCTACTATAATTATTATTACCTATATATGCAGCATGTTGGTGCAATTTGGGGGCCGATCGATCGTCTACGAGACCCATTGTTCCCACAAAGCGTATATATTATATTCCTTTGGCCGGAAACACGCCCATATATACTGAATATGGCTTATATACAGGCAGTCCATCGATCGGTCATCTCCTAATTTCCTTTTTTGCCTTTTCCTTTTTGTTTATTTAAACCGGCATGCACCGTGTTTGTGTCATGTCCGAACTACTATTTTCTTGTCGAAATGAACACCGAGAAAAACTCGAATGTCAATTAGAAATGCACAGCCTTGAACAACTAATTCAACTAACATTTTGACAAAAATGGATTTTCAAACTCACATACCCTATGCCTCATGTAATCCTATAATGCATAATTCTACACTTTTTTTTCTATTTATAGACTGTTATTTAACTGATTTTCATATTAGCTATTTGGAATTATGCATATTATATACTGCACCTGAACAAAAAAGCATTAACTCCAGCTGACACTCAATAAATATTATTTCCCAGTTCATCAGATAGGGTCTAACGAGGTTAACAAGGCCACAACACATGCTATGAAATGCATACCATGTAACACTATCAAGCCAAAAGGAAATGATGACCATGCACTGTATTTGTGTGCATTATCTTATTCAGCAATAGATAATTATAATTGAAGCACAACAGCATAGGGGTTGTTGTGAGCAAAACTGCACACCGAAAATGTTCCTATACTATATGAAAATATTTCATAAATACAGTGTAATAAAAACTGTTCAGAATTATGCAAAGCTATAGGATTAATTGATCAGGAATGTGATTTTGCAAATAATTCATGCATTGTTGCCATAAATGCCAGTTACGTATCTGTTTTCAGTGTTGTGCTTCAATTATGGTCTGCTGCTGTATCGATTTTGTATTAATATTACTAACTGACTGGGTTTTTTGTGAGTCAAAGTTTAAGTCTTGCAAACAGCAAGTTGCTTTGTGCATGCAGAAAGAATAATGAGCGTTATCTGTTGGGCGCGTGCTGCATAACATCTGCCCTTATGTATATATTGTCTATACCTGTACTACCTCCATATAGCATAAAGTACAGTGTTCCTGTGGCCAGTTGAGGATATGTACAGCACATACACGTGCGCTGGCAATTTACTGATGCAACCCGTAATTTGGGTGCAGTAGGCGCTCTGGGTGGCGCCATATGCTCCTTCTTTTGCCCTATAGTACCCCTACAACAACCCGCATGCAACCACCTTCTGCACCTATATACTACCTGTTTTTTTTTTACCTCACTAACAAAAGTGCTATCCCCCTCAAGATTGCCCTTTGTGAGCAAATTTATGAATGAAAGCCTCTCAACTGATATAGCTTCCAATATATTATTATTAATACTAAGTGTATAATAATTTCAATTTATATCACTTCAAATTGTATACTTCGTGTTGAAAAAATCCTCAACTCGTAAGGTTAAATGTAAAAATGAAATGTATTCAATTGTCGACATGTTTCGACCAGCTCACGTGGTCATCTTCAGGACACGTATATAGGCTATATACAGCAGACTGAAATATATACAGTTTCAATTTTTAAGAGAAACGAATCGGATTTACATCAGTTTTACTATATATACATTTCGAAAATCCAGAATCGACAATTGAATCGACAATTGAATAAATTTCATTTGGACATTTACCCTTCTGAGTTGAGGACTTTTTACTAAGTTTATTTACACTAGACTTGCATGGTGTCCGTTTGTTTGTTTGTTTGTTTGTTCATCTTCTCACCTCATTTTAGCGCACTTCCCGACGTCGTACACGGCTGAAATTTGGTAAACATACCAATCCCACCGTCCTCTTCCACCTACAAACATTTTCAGGTCCGGTATTTTGCTAGATGCGACACAAACTCGCTCGCAAATATCGAACCGCGGCTCGGAATCGCGATCCGGCCGCCGCCATATTGCATCAAGATTTACGTCAGTTACGGCGCTCCTGCCAACAGGTTTCGCGGTACCGATCTCGCACCTCGTGTCTCCAGCAATAATATAAATACATGCAATACGACTAAAGACTGTGCCATTTGACGCAATATGTTATTTTTAATATATTATAATGAATGATTTGGACATGCACGTTTCGACTGACATCGTGGTACGCATAAACTTAGTACCCAAAAAACTTAGTTTTTTTTACGGCTTGTTATACATAAGAATTATCTACCTCATATTCCACATATACTTGAAGATCAAATTGTACGTTTCACATGCAATTAACTTAATTTTGCTAAATTAATTTAATAGTATTGACATTCTGAATACCTGTCCACATGTCCAATATAATTTAACAAATTATCAGCGATTTTTCTTGCTGCATAATATCATATTACAGTGGAACCTCGGTTTGCGGTAGTATCTGGTTACGGAATTTTCGGGTTACTGGGAAAAAAATAACATGTATACAGATACCTTGAAGAATTAATTGATACCACAGGCTATTTGGCCTCTATACAAATTCGTAGTTGCTTTAACCGATGTCGTTATATAACTGAGTTGACTACATGTGCATATATAGCCCATGCAAAATATCTGTCATTTGTATATGGTGGTCGCGGAATAAGGATGTAAGTTGCATATCATCGAGTGGAAATACGAGTTTCTCGCGTGACGATCACCCATATGTTCTGTGGGTGCAATGTTACACAATATGTGGAGAAAGGACCCCTTCTTTTTGACCGTGGGAGGGCCGTTGCGGCACGTTACCAAATAAATACTATGTGCTTCTTTGTGCGAATTAACAGTTTGCATGGTTGTGAGTCTGCCGCATCTTTTCCTCCTTGTTATTGCCTCTCCACAGGATGCCCTATAAAATTTATTACCGCTATTAATCTCGAGTGCTCCAGGTTCCCATATTACGTGTATGTATATATACATATATGTATGTGTGTATTGTAAAAGCCAAGCTTCCCAAATTAAACATTTCCCATGTATTTTCCCAAAATATATTATACCTTGTGCATGCTTTCACAGCATGCTATATGTATATGCCTGTCTAAGTTAATGCCCTTACCACAGCCAAAAGATTCGTATAAGCTAGCTATAGTTTATGTATAAAAATCTTCTGAGGATTCGTAATTGGAATGAGTGCAATCTAAAGCCATGTCTTTTGACGAGAATATATTGGAGATATCAAATGTGGTGCCTGCATGCATGTGCCAGCAGCGACAACACCACCTCTAATAGCATATATTAAAGCTGTTGCGGTTAAATGGCTATACTAAAAGTAAATACTCCATGTCTTTGCATGTATATCCTTATTCTTGCACAGAGCATTTTTCTTTTTTCCTCATATGTTTACAACCATATATAACATTATAGAACACTATATTTCTTCGCATAAGTTTTACATATGACTGCTTGCATTAATTTACATTCGAACACTAAATTTTCAATTTTACCAAGAGTGATTTTACTAACTGCAGTATATGACCTATACTGTATTAATCCTATCGCATATCATCTGTATTGTTCTGCATGTTGTAATTTCTGCATGTTGTAATTGTTAAATGCCACTTTGAGGCTGAAAACTTTGATATCGGCGCGCACATGGGCATGCAGCATGTCGATCTGCGGTATGCAATAGGTTTATAGAAAGGTATATATAGCAGATATGCAGTGCAAAAACAACGGTGTTGTCATGACAACAAGCAACGTAAACACTAATAGAGCTTCTCGTCTGCACCGAGGCAAAAGCATTGCAGGTATACGGAAAAAGCAGGCAGAGCCAATCTGGCTCCTTAATTGCCGACCGCGGAACATATAGTTAGGACCCAGGGTTGGCCCTCTGGGCCTTATACATGCCTGGCTGGCACAAATGCATTTGCAGCTGCGCAAAAAGCCTACTACGCACATGCGGCATGATAACGTGACATGAATAATAAATGACCAAAAGTGCGTTTCGTAACGCGCCCAGTCGGACGTCCTTTTGATATGCCTACAGTAGTCCTATACTGTATATTTTTCTGTAACATGTTCCTCATTTTCACGCTCTTTTATCTGCATGCAGTACATATGTTACCGGCCGAACTGCAACTGCATCTGCGTCTACACGGCGCCGGCTCTCTCGACGCAGACGCAGAAT